>MBAC02004362.1:0-42245 GCA_001712635.2 Nothophytophthora sp. Chile5 | reverse complement strand
GTCAGAATGGCAGCAGCAGTAACAGCAGTGCAGCGGCCTCCGAAGACGCCGACCCGACGATCGACGTGCAGTCCGACATCTTCACCAAGAACCCGTACTCCTTCGACAACACGTCGATGAACTCGCGTGTGATGAGCGTGACCGTGCGGCGCGATGGCGTCAGCGTGGCGGTGAGTGGGTTGGACAAACCGTTCCGCTTACGGATGCGCAACTCAGTCGCCATTACGCTCGCGAACGACAATAGCGGCAACGCGAGCGCCTTGACGTCGACTAGTGCAAGTGGAAGCAACGACAGCAGTGTCACTGGAGTTACACGCTTCACATTCTTCTGTCTGGAAGGCACTGTAGACACCAAGCTCTTTAATTGCTCGGGCATCGAGGAGCAGCTGACGGTGGAGTGCAACGGCACGGCGTTCACGGGGGACGTCACGTGTCCCGTGCAACAGCCCGCGTGCCGTTATTGGGATGCTGTGAACGGCTCCTGGTCGTCCGAGGGCTGCCAAGCCGCGGGCACCACAGCCGACGGACTGTACACCATCTGCGAGTGCACGCACCTCACGGATTTCTCCACCGAGGTGACGCAGTCGCTGAGCCTCGTGACGGAGCACTTCGACCATGTGATGACGCACGTCGTGACAGCTGAAGATGTCAAGCAGAATCTGCTGCTCATCATCGTCATGGCGGCCTTCTTCTTCTTTTATCTCGTGGCCATCTTCTATGTGAACCGCTGGGACCGTCGGGATCGTCGGAAAGCACAGCGCGCCTCGCGACAGAAGAGGCGGGGCACAGCAACTCCAGAGAAGGTGAAGCTGCGCTCGCTATTCCAAGAACCCGAGTATCTGCAGGCCAAGAGTTGGCGTGCCAAACTACGTGCCGTTCTGATCGGGTTCTGGCGCGGTCTCAAGGAGAACCACAACCTCTTGTCCATCGTCTTCAAGTACAACGAGAGTTTCTCACGTGGCCAGAGACTCACCATCGTGTTCACTCTCATCGTGAGTCAGATGTTCACGAACGCACTGCTCTATCAGCTGCGCAAAGGGCCCAAGAGCATTGGCGCGGCCTTCGTGTCGGGCCTATTCACGGCCGCCTGCATGTTTCCCGTGGGCTTCGTGTTCGTCATGATGTTCAAGAAAGCGGCACGCACACAGAACTTCCTCATACGCTATCAGGTCGAGGATGACGCTGGCAACGTGGTGGAGGTTGAAACGGACGCCTACGGCCACGCAAAGGAGTACTCACCGGCCGAACAACTCGCCTTAGACCTCTCAGAGCTTGCACGTGGAGTGAATATGCGTGGGTTGCAACTCGTCCGCGACAAACTGCAGGTGGAGGTCGAGCCGAAGGAGGGTGGGCCCAGCCACGACGGTCTAGCCTCTCGTAGTGGCCAGGTCTGTCGTGGCATCTTCCTGGCGCTGTACAACCGCGACGCGGACGAGAAGCCGCCCAAATACCAGGCTGGAAACGACCTGGACGATCCTCTTACTGGCTTCATCGTGCAGGTCAAGTCGCATTTGCGAGAGCAGGGGGGACAGGATGCCGGTCGCAGACACAAGAGTCTGTTCGGAGGACTGCCCCTTGGCAAGCACACCAAGCGGAGGGTCTCTCTGGATTGTCTAGAGTCCGGGGCAGCAGCCGCCGCATTGTCGCCTTCGGTGACAGACGTGCCGGTGTCGACGCTGCCACCTGCTGCTCCCGTTTCGCTCATCCCGCTCGCCAAGTCTCCGCTTGCTGAAGGTGAGGAGGAGGCGATGGACCCGGAGACGCGCAGGGCGTTATCCATCCAACAAGTGTGCGTGATGCTGGAACGTCGCGGAGGCGAAGCACTCATTGACTGCATGCTCAAGTTCGACCCCATGCTGGTGTCCGCGGCATCGACTTCCAAGATCGCCGAGATCTGCGCGCAGCTCGACATGCTGGAGGAAGAGGAGGAGAACGAGCAAGACGAGGACGAGAGCGAGGCACGTCCGACCACACCAGAGGACGACGAGGTGGCCAAGGCCGTGCTGGCGCTGCAGGCGTGGTTGGTGAAATGCAACGAGTGCTGCGAGGCGCAGCAGTCCAACGCGCGCGTAGTCGTGGCGAAAGCGCAGGCGGAACTGCTTCACACCGAGTCGCAGCTCAAGAAGCTGCGCACGGCGATCGGCTCGCAGTTCGAGCGACGCATCTTCGAGGCCATAGCGCTGGAGGCGAGTGGCCCCAGTGTGAACGAGCTCATGGCCAGGTCGAGGCAGAGCGTGCGTCGGGTCTCCCGCCGGTCGAAGAACGCCGCGCAGGCTGCAGCAACCGCCAAGAAGGACAAACAACGGGTCACCGTGACCATCAAGAAGGAGAAGCACGCGATTCTGCAGTCGAACCAAGCGGATCTCGCACAGAAGCGCAAATCCATCAAGAAGGCCAAGCGTGCAGCGGCCACGGAGCAGCGGCGGCTGAAACGTGAGGCTCGCCACGAGGAGAGGAAGTTGCTGGAAGGGCTACGTGGCGTGGCACGCCTCAAGAAGCGACTGCAACTCTATCTGGCTGCACGGGAGGCCCATAAGGTGGCCTCGTTGCCGCTACACGAAAGACAGGTGTATCTGACCGAGAAGGAGCAGTTGAGGAAGATCCGACGCACGTCGCGACTGCTATACAACGCGTTCTTGCGGCGACAGCCGGCGCGTCAGACCAAACCGCTCTTCCCGGGGTGGGTGGTGTACATCTCATACGCCATCTGCGCCGGCTGGAGCGCTTGGAGTGTCTACTTCGTGCTCATGTTTGCCTTCACGATTGGCCACGTGGAGGCGCAGCTCTGGGTGGGTTCGCTGCTCATCGGCCTCGCGCTCACGTACGCCATCTCGGACCCGCTCAAGGTCTTCTTCCGCATGGGGCTCATGCCTCTGATCGCCACGAGCGTGCTGGCCAACTCAGGCTTCTTCAGCGCGTTGAGTGCTGAACCACTCACCTTGGGTGCTGCCGTGGTTGCGGCAGGCGCGAGCGGCATGGCAGGCTTCATGGCCAAGCACCAAGCGGAGAAGAGGGAGCGTCGGCGTCTCCGGCATCTCTCGAAGAAAGCGTCGAATCGTCTGGTGCCAGTGAATGGCCCAGTGGACGCCGATCTCGTCCAGAGTCCGGGGATCGAACCGGAGGTCGCCGGGGTAGTGGATGTGGTCGGTCGTGTTGACCCCAATGACAATGAAAGCGACAGCGACAGCGGGAGTGACCAGGAGATACCGCGCAGGGAGGACTCCTTCACAGACCTCACGCGTCTAGGGGTACGCGACAGTGTGTTTGCCGAAGCCTTGAGCGAGGCGCCTCCACACCGTGAAGACATGCCCAAGCTCGTAGTCAAGAAGGGTCCGCCCGTAGGAATGCTGCGGCCAAGCGCCACCCCAAGGAGATCGACGTCAATGCTGGCTGTTCAAGCTCCAGGACCTCTTGCCGAAGCGGTGGCGGTAGTTCCAACACGCGAGTGCGTTTGCCATCAGCTCGTGCTGGAGACCCAGTGGACCGAGCACCAGACTGCGCGCTGTGCGTTGCGTATCGTGGTGTGTCGTGCCGGCTGCGGCCTCTCCATGCAGGCGCGAGGACGCGACGCTCACGAACGCAGTCACTGCCGCCTCACCATGTGCATCTGCGGAAAGATGGTGCTCACCCCGTCGCTGGAGCTGCATCAGCAGCACGAGTGCACGGCCTCAGCCGTCGACGATCAGCCAAGGCCTGCGGCTTCGTCTCGAGACCCACTGGTGCTCTGTCGAATGCCTGGATGCGCCGCGAAGCTACGAGCCTCACAGCGTGAAGTCCATGAGCGATACGACTGCGAGTTCCGACTGGTGGCTTGTCCACGGTGCGCCGTGGAACGGCCAGCAGGCGAGATGGATGCGCACGAAGCCAGCGAATGCCAACAGCGACGGCAGTCCCAGCTCACACTGTGTCAATGCGGCAAGATGGTGCTCACGGAGGCCCTGGCGGCCCATGAATGCACCAGTGCACTAACAAGTGCCGACGTGAAACCTCGCGAGCAGTCAGAGAAGCCTGCGGCCATCACCACCGCCTCGCCACCTCTTGTGGCCTGTCGACTGCCCGGCTGCGCTGTCCGCATGCCCAAGGAGTTGCGAGAGACTCACGAACGTCAAGACTGCGCCTTCCGACCGATGGTCTGTCCGCGGTGCTCAATCGAGCGACCAGCAGTCGACATGGACGACCACATGGCGACCGAGTGCGCACAGCGACGACAATCCCAACTGGTCCTGTGTTCATGCGGGAAGATGGTGCTTCGAGGCGCTCCGCATGACTGCGTCGGCAGCGGCAAGCCCAGCGGAGAGCAGCCTCCGTCTCAGCCACTGCTTGTCGCCTGTCGAATGGCTGGATGCAACGCCCGGATGCGAGCGGCCTATCGCGAAGCCCACGAGCGCCACGAGTGTGTCTTCCGCATGGCCACTTGTCCGCATTGCGGTGTAGAGCGACACGCGACAGACATGGAGGCGCATCTTGCAAACGAATGCGCTTTACAACAGGCGCAAATGGCTGTCCAACGTTCAATGCGAGCCTTCGCACCGTCTGGCGTGAACGGGCCGCGTCTCAACAAGAGCTCGATTCGAGGGCCAGCCAGTCCGACCAAGAAGAAATCGGTCGCACCGTCACCAGCAGCCGTCACGGTTATTGACATCGCCGATTTCGGGCCAGGACCGAACCGTGATGCTGCTACGGCTTCGCGTGGCGTAGGCCACGCCGCCAGCGTCATGCCCAGCGCAGTGGAGACTCTGGACGCGCTACCCGGTAGTGTCCCGCTCTCGGGGGAGGCCCAGAAGCTCGCCAAGATGCGCGAGAAGGTACTCGCACGTCGAGGCCCTCGCACTTCGGACGGAGACTCGGCAGCAACTTTGCCGAGCAAACGCAACCAAGTGAAGCCGCAACTACCTCGAGGTCTCGCGGATCGACAACATAGCGATGCGACGACAGCTTCGCCATTGGAAGTCCAAACCGTCGACGAGAGCGCCGAGAGCTCAGCTATCTCGCCGATTCGACGGAAGATGATAGCGAAGCGCGGAGGCCCGCTTGCTGCCACCACCGCCACCGCCGTGCCGTCTCCACGAGAGGACGAAGTAGCGGCGGCAGCAGCTGCCCGAGACGCGTCACCCGTCGCTTGGGCTGCGTCTCCTTCGGTCTCCACGTCAGCGTCTGCCGCTCCGGCCGCGAGGATGCGCCTCACACTCGAGGAAGAACTCGATGTGACGGAGGCGGCTGACCTCGAGATGAAGCCAGCGCCGCCGCAAAGCAGCAAGGGCCCTCCTCGACCGAGATAACTTGATAATACGTATACTTACATACATATACATATATACATATATAATAGGGATAATAAAAAATATACACCAACATATTCGATAATATATATGTATACATATACTAAAAAAACAAAATAATATATATATATATAAAATACTTCAAAAAAAATGCACCAGGGTGGATACCAGGATGTATACCGGTACATATGAACATGGACACTCTCTTTCAACATGAAAGATTGATGTGGTCTCTCTATTTCTCTATCTGTCTGTGTGTGTGTGTGTGTGTGTGTGTGAATACTTGATAATGTCTTGAGGAGTCAAAGCATTGTGTATTTCTTTTAGCGAGGAAAACCCAGACAGGGAGAAAAAAACTCTGCATCCATTATGCAAATACAAGGCAGCAAACTCGTCTAGGACGACTGACTGCTGCAACTCTTCCGCTTGTGCCCAACTTGCTTGCACATTCCGCACCTTCGGATTTGCTTCTTCAAAGTTTCTGAAGCCTGCTGAGACGGAATGCGTTTCCTCTTTGGGCGGCCACGTTTTTTCGGGATCCCTGGAGCCTTACATTCACCGGGAGTAAGCCCTTCCTTGAACACGAGAGGTAAGGTGGTAGTGTGTCCTCGCTCCGTGTAGGCGTTCTGGGAAACTGACGTTTTCCAGGATTCACGATAAAAAAATATCATTTCCGTCAGTCTACCGGCGTGCTTGAGCGCGAGCATAGCGTGAGCACAAGGAGCACCGGCATCCTCGAAATACCCACACGAGCATTTTACCACTCTCTCACACAGTTGAAGTGCGAACTTCAGGGGGATACATCCGATGCCAAACTTGATCTCCACAGCGTAACTTGTAGAGGAGTTTGCATGGATGGAGCCGCTGACGGTATGTTCAAGCGCCTTGTCTGCTCTGCGCGATGCGTGTCAACTGGCCCCAGTTTTCCGCCTTCTCCGTGTTTTCCATCCACTTTGTTGCCACGTAGCGTTCGATCTCCATGAGACAGTCCAGGATGGGAAGACTCCGAATCCCCTTCAGCGCACTGTTGACCGATTCGACGTTGTTGGAAGTCAGGGTACTAAATCGAGCGCAAGGACTGTAAGCGGTGGACCACATTTCCTTCCTCACCTCCTGTAGCCACTTGATCCCGTTCTTGTTCATAGCAGAAAGGTCGGCAGCCGCCCTGTCATACTCCAGCTGTGTCCGCGCACGCGCCACCACCCACGCCAGTATTTTCAACTCTTTTGATTTGAATTTCTTGTTGAAGTTTTCCATCAGGTGTCGGAAGCAATAAAAGTGCGGAATACCTGGTGCCGTTGCCTTGGCGGCATTGATCAGACCTTTGTCTCGGTCGGAAATTAGGAATGCGGGTGATGGCTGGAGGTGCGGCAGCAGACTAGCTAAGAACCACGTCCAATTGCCTTCATTCTCTACTGCGACGACACCGACACCGACACCGACACCACCAATCTAGATCTCGTTTTTTCCATTGCGAAAGCACGCGACCAGCAGGACACCGCCGATTGATGTTTTCAGGGAGGTGCCATCCACAGCAATCCCACGTTCATGGCACGGCGCATAGGCTTCAATTCCCTCTCTTAAGGCAACACACACGCGCTTGAATACTCCATTCGTGAGTTCAATGGCAATCCTGTGGCCGCGACGGTTGAGTTCGTCAACATAAGAGAGAAGAAGCTTGTATTGGTCGGCATAGCTGCCGGAAAACTCCTGCTGAAGCCGTCGAAGTGCATGCACACAGTTCATGTACGAAGCCGTAATTCCAGTCGTTATTAGTTGTTTCTGAATCGTTGCAGGGCGCAGCAACCTGCTAGTTGTCACAAGCATCTCGCGCCATGGGGTTCAATGCGATCTGTTTCCCAGTTGCTTTGAGACGTGACGACTTGGTGGCCCCAGACAGCGCGCAGGAATGTCGGATAATCTTCGTTGGTTGGTGGGCGAAAAGCCTGCGAAAATGCGAACTGTACCACAAATGCACAGCCATCCTGCGTGCATATTGCCTTGTAGCGCCGCATGTCGCTTGAAATCACGCGAAACGGTCTATTCACGGTGCAGTTGTATCGAATTACAGCTTGAACGATGTACTGCTTGCTGGTATAGCTCTGGCTATCAAAGAATCTCGCCCGCGGTTGATCATCGTCGCTCTCCAATTTGTCTTTGTCGTGCGTGCTGCACAGGAAGTCTAAGACTGAAAAGTGGGGGCATGGGAACTGTCAGGTATTAATAGGATCCTTGAAACATTCAGGAAAAGTTAATATCAAGTGAGCTGACAATGATATTTTTGGCTCTCTCTTTGCATCTCTTAGTGGGTACAATCTTATAGAGTTATATGTACTCGAAGACTTTTCAGTTGCGTGCCCGGCTTGAAGCACGAAGCATACTGGCGATCAACCAAGCTCCACTCTTCCCACAACCGGTCGCGTTAGCAGTTCTGTGTCGTGTGCCAAGGGTACTCTCGTATCGTCGGGATTTGGGACAGTTTCATAGGGACAATTCAACATTCAGATGGGTCATCAGAATGTCGCTGATGACACTTGCAGGGATCGATCCAGTGACCATTCAGTCATAAACCGACTAGGTCGTAGTGTATTCAAGTAAATGCCGGATGTCCTTCCTTATGTTTTTTTTTCGATATTCGTCCCGGTATACATCCTGGTATACACCCTGGTGCATTTTGTTGTTGTTGAAGTATTTGATATATGTTTTATTATTTTTCGAATATATTGGTATATATATTCCCAAAATAATATATATACATATTTATTTGCATCACGCACACTTGTTGGATGGCCAACGCCCTGCGCGTCGCCGGGTCCATCGCCTCCTCCTTGCCTTTAGTGTGCGGAGGCCTGGCGAGCGGGACGAGCGAAACGGGCGCAGCAGGAGGCTGCTGACCATCCAGAGATAACTTTCGCTTGACAGACCTGGACACTACGAGAGGCTAGACTGCCGTGGCTGGGTTCACCCTCCTTCGGCTCTACCTCCGTATGCCGTTTGTCGCGAACGAGTCGCAATGCACGCATATCCACTCCACGTTCGAGCCCTGAGAGGCCCAAAGCAAGCTGCTCGATCGTAGTCTCCGTTTCGACCTCCACCACGTTGCCGGCGTCATCCTCCACCTGGTCTCCGACCAACTGTGAGTAGTCTCTCGCGGCTGTAGGTGGTCGTCTGCATCTCCACCATGTTGCAAACATCGACCTCACGCGAGGGACGAATGAAGAAGTCCTCTTGACGCCCTGCGTTTTTGAACAGGAACTCATGGAGATCATGCAGACAGAGGCGAAGAGTCCGTACACGACGACCCCTGCGCAGCCGATAGAGCGCCTTGGGACTGACCTTGCAGCGGATAACTGCAGCGCTGCAAACGTCACGTTCAATGTGCGCTACGCTGTATTGGAGACGCATCTGAGAAGCATCCTACTGCTTTAAAACCATATAAATATCAGCTCTTGACAGGTGTCCCACTTCTTGACCGATTCGACCAATCAGATCGTCTCATTTATGGCACATTGTCTACAACTTCAACACGTAGACGATGGAAGGAGAATGCAGCCTATATATCAGCTAAAACTGCGAACAAAGGACCGAGACTTTGAGAATCAACCAAGTAAACAGAAAGAAACACCTTTGCGCACATAGTAACAAATCTAAAGGCTCGGGAACTATTACAATTGCAAACAGAGGGAGTACTTGTAGTTTTTAAGTATACCCGGCAGACTCAATAGTCAATATGATTTATAGCTTATGGTGTAGCGATTTCGAGTCTGTAAACAACGATTTACGAAATTCTGAGCATTTAGTCATGAATAAAATACATATTTGTTAAGATCTCCATTTTGAAACGAGACATATTTACACATGTATCAATAATTAAGAAGCATAACCTGGTATTGCCTTAGGCTTTCACGCCCATATCACTCAGCACATTGGGCACTTTTGAACTGCAAAAGGGTCTTTGAGGTATCGTGCTAGAATTCCCCACCGCTTTTTCCTATATTAAGAAACCAAAACAGTGGGAGGTTTCGTAATGGAAGACAAGGAGTCGAGGATGGTGAGGACGAGAGACTGAGAGCTTTTTGATTGGCGGGACGACTTCTTATTCCGCAAGTGGCCATGCGCGGCAAGATGCGGCTCCCGCCCGCCAAGGGCCCATACTACCAGCAGTTTGCACCTGAGACCCCGCCGGAGCAATACGAGCTTGACCCCTCTCTAGACGAAGACGAGATTGTACCGAGATGCTACCAGATCTCTTTGAGCTTGGACCACCTTCCCCTATTCAAACGCCGACTCTCACGAAGAAATTCATAAGCAAGACAAGAAAGATGAAGAAAGTCATGCTCAAAAGCGAGCGCATGCTGCAGAAGAGGGGGCTAAATGTTGTCAAAACACCCAGACGAAAGTCTCTCGGGACGACTGGGCAAGATGACTTTAAAGTGGGCAATGGTTACTGCAGTGTCATATGTCGACTCAACTTGATTTGCGCAGACCTGTCTCTTTGCGAGGAGATCAAGCCCAGCACGCATGCTATGAAGCAGATTCAGCTGGAGGAGTGGCACCTAGTCAACCCTCCACATGTTGCGCTGTTTCCACAACGACCTTCCATTACCGGACCGCGGCGCAACTTTTTTTCGAACACTACTGCGCCAGGGTGTCAACGACAACTCGACCACACCTCATTGTTCAGAAGAATCCGTGTGTGCGGGCCTCGACCGAGGCATTCCAAGCCGAGTGAAAGCGCATTGGACTGCAAGAAGTTGCACACCGGACCGGATATTGTGAACATAAAATGACCATCTGACAACAAATGGTCACCAACGCCTGCGTGATGATTCGAGAGCACTTTTCACAAATGACCGGTCAGTACGTGGAAATCACATTTTGTGAAGCCAAAGACGGACGGACAAAACCGCAAAGGAAGGAGAGAAAGAGCGCCTGGGGGAGATTATGCAAGGCTGCCACGGCATTGAAGATGCCGAACTTGCGGTGGCGCTGTAGATGCGAAACATACTCACTTCGGATGGTATTGAGTGGAGCGAGGAGTGGATCCCTTGGCCGAACCGCATCAAGGTCAATGGTATGCAGCACTACGTTCGGTTGCTCTGGGAATGTCAGCAAACACTCGAGGACCGGGTGCAACAGACACCCATCGAGAAAGGAGTGTGAGCGTTCTCGCTGTTTCCAGTTTCTACATCCTACGCCAGCGCTCATGTCATGATCAACGGGGCGACTCTTCCTGAATTTCTCTCTCGCATCGCAAACCGTGGGCTGATGAATGTATTGGTGGAATTTGCCGTATGTGACACTATCCACGATTACGGCCCACCGATGGACAATCATGCGCCACGCGTTTGACATCGCTCGTTTCGAGACCAGGAGGTCTGGTTGTCCTTGGGTCAAACCTCAGTTCTCACAACTGTCCGTTGAAGAGAAGTACGACAACGCCAACCATCTCTTTGCCAACCAAGTGACGACGAACGGCTTCAGCGCATCAGTGTTGCTTTTCAGCCCATTGACTGAAGCAGAGTTGCGAGAAAAACAAAATACGAAAATTCTTCCACTCGAAAGGTGGCAGAGACACTTGTGATTTCCCTGAGTACGTGCCAAACGTCGTGATTGGGCTCGACCCCGGTATGCGGGCGGTGTGCGCCGCTGCGCTAGAGGATTTACGGTCTGGAGAGCTGTCTGTTCGCCAACGGCAAAGACGGAAACAGGTACAACGACCGAGAAGCTAACGGCGATAGGAGATGTGTCGTGCAGAAAATATGCAATCGACCGCAGTGGATACGGCGACAAAAGATGCCTCACCACCGCAACTGCCGGGAAATCATGACCATCACCACTCGTGAATATCGACATTTGGCTGGGTTCAGGCGTGGGCCGAAGGTCAGAAGCTTCTGTATCCAGAGTACGCAGTCGTGATTTCAGGGATGCCCTCCTTCAAGACATCGAGCTATGATATGCACCTCGACAGCCTACAGTGCTTCTGGCAGCAAGTGAATTTCCTGATGCGTTTCTGTGCTGAGCGGCCGTTCCTCGCATGAAGGTTCTTCCAGATACGTATGGCACGCGTGGCAGTTGACGAGATAGCAAAGCGAACCGTTCCCGACGTCAATCCTTTGACGTACATGGTATTCAGCGACTGGAACAGAGGCAATGACATCAAAGGTCGCGCTCCAAGCCTGATGAAATGATTGAAAGAGACACTGCGGAAGCGCGCAGCGGTGGTCTCCATGGACGAATTCACGACGAGCAAGCTCTGCTCGCAGTACCACCATCCGCTTTCGGCGGTTAGCAACAACATGGACACAAGGTTGTCAAAGAGACAGAAATGCAAAAGCGTTGTTGTGACCAGGGATCGATTCAAGATCGAGATCAAAGCCAAGAAGTGCCACGCGGTGCTGCGCCGCGACCACACCAAGTGCGATGCTCACAGGTACCGTAGATTCGAGGGGTCCAGGATAAAAGATCGACGCCTGCCACTCTTTATGTCACTAAACCAATACCGGTTATACCGTGATCGTGTGAGGGTACAAAACCATACCCGGTTACATTGTGAAAGGGTACACAGATTCGTACCCCGTTACATGCTGGAATTTGGACGCATGAGACAGAAAGAATCGTGGAGACGAGAAAATGTCCACCTCGGTAGTCCTGGGTCTTCAGGGAGGTGACGTTGTCATTGTAGCCTTTAATTACTGGGTGAAGAGGTCTTCGCACCAGAAAACCAGCGGGAAGGCGACGGCCGTGCCCGACATGGCGCCAAGCTGCGTGGCCAGTCCGTTCCATTGATACACACGTCGCGCGAAGCCCGTCGACTGCTGCTGTTCTACATACAAAGAGAGAGTGAGCGGATTGCGCGAAGGAAGACAACAGGGGGCTGGCAAGAGATAGAGGCCTACCGCTGAAGCGCTTGAGTGTGAGGTAGAGCATGGTCTGCGTGTAGGCGCAGCCCGTGAGGTAGGAGACGTGGACCAGCAGCGCTGCGGCAAACAAAATGAGCGTTAAGAGCCCAAGGGGCGAAGCGTCCAAGCCGAAAGCGCCTGCGTGACTTACGCAGCAAATAGCCGTGCTTCTCGCCGCTGAGCATTGGCTTGGACGTGATCGAGAAGGATAGTAGTAGAAGCTGGGATCAAGCAGGCAAGGTGCAACACCGAGGCTGAGTACGATCGCCGCTCAAATCGCAGCAGAGGAAGGGACTCACCGCCATCATGACCAGTATGAAGCTCAGACTTCGAACGTAGTACAGTCGCCACCATCTTTAACAGCCACACAGACAAGGTCCTCCGCCGTCAGTCGGAAGCTTCAACTTCTCCGCTTTAAACTCAGTATACGCCACGTACGAGGTGAGAAGGCACGCAATTGGGCCCAGGATAAGCGCCGCGATGCTGGCGGTCGTTTGGAACTGCGCAGTCACGCTCTCCGCATCCTCCGTCGGCTAGCCACACCCACAGAAAGCAGTCAGTGAGAGGGAGGGGGGAGCAACGATCGCCACACAGCAACGCACCGCGAACTTCTTGTAGACGTAGGGCATGGTGGACGGCAGCAGGCCGAAGGACAGGGCGGCTAGAGCCCATTGGCAGCCCAGCAGAGGCCACACTTGGCGGAAAGCTGCGGCCTGGGACGTCTCGGGGCCTTGCGAAGCCGTTGGTGATGCGCTCGCGCTCGTACTGGCCGAGGCCGGACAGCTCCCGCAGGCGCTGCGCGTGAGCAGCGTGTCCTCCTCCGCCTCCCGTTGGTCGCGCGGCTCATCGTCCAGAACGTATTGCTGCTTCGTCTTGCTCTTGAGAACGTCAGCATACTCGTTCTCTGCTTCTTGAGCGGCCTGAATGGCTCGAGGCCACGGATGACACTCCAGGAAGGCGAAGGCCGCGAGTGACATGCTCATGATCGCCGCTGTAGCAGAAACTCGAGGGTCAGCTCCATCGGCCGAGGCTTTAACTGACAAGGTCACGCCACGTACCGCAGAACAGGTAGAAGGCCGTGACGGAGAAGCGCATGGCGTCTCCGGGGTCTTGCACCACGCCGAGCAGTGCCGCGAGCGAGCCACTGAGCCCCTCCCCCGTGGCCAATGCCGTCGTGAAGAGCGGCGGGAAGCTGGCCACGTACGGGTACAAAACCACGCTGGAGGTGGTGCTCACCATGCCGCCCAAGTGGGTCAGCACCAGCATCGCTGGGCCAGTCAGGAAGTCAGTCGGTGTGTAGGGCAGGCGATAATGGAGCAGGCAGCGTACCGAGACTGTGGCTGGAGCCGAACACCTGGGCCGTCTGACCCCAGAAGAGGCTCATGAGACCTGCCACCACCACGCCTTGAGAGAGCAGCCACCAGATGACGGCGGCCTGGCCCACGAGCTGCTGGCGGGCGTTGAAGAGCATGTACAGGATCGGGTAGACGTTGGCGGACTCGAGCGCTAGGATCTGGCGTTGAAGTTGGCCGGGCAATAACAATATCAATAAGGAACAATACCATAGCAATAATGGTCGTAGAATAGTCCTCTTCCGGCTGCCAGGACGCACCGAGTAGGCGTAGATGCTGTAGTGCTCCGGCAATTCACGGAGGAACACACCCAACTCCACGTACGTCACTGCTCAACAGTACATGTCCAACAATATGTTATTGGTCGGTCGGCCATTATTGCCATTATTGTGCTCGAAGTCGTCCAAAAGTACCGTTTGTCATGATCCAGGACGCAAGACCGAGGCCGATGACGGCGGTAAACGTGGCGCTGCGCTGGCGTCGGTCGCGCGTACGGCGCGGACCCGACCGCTTGCTGCTCGGTTCGTAATGGCGCTGCTGCACTTGGAGCGTCAGCGGCTGCTGGTCGTTCGACGCCGCGTCATTTTCCTGCACGTCCAGGAGGGACATCATCGCGCTGACCTGATTCCTCCGAAATGATGAGAGGCTTCTTCATATATTGCAATAAGTGAATCATTTTGTAAACGAATTGTCATTCTTGCAAGATATTTTCACATCGGCGCAATTCGTCCGGTTAGGGGTGCGGGACCAACACAAGATCGGAACCGACGGTTTACGGTATTTTGGGCCCTGGTTGGATGGTGGAGAAACGGAGGGAGATGGCGAATGCGATCGCGGCGCCGTCCGCCTCACGTCATTCAGGGATTTGCTTCGAAGCATCGGAGAGCTTGTTGAGAGCAGCAGGACGCTGTTGCGCTGCCGCTGCTGTGTGTGTTTGCTTGTGCTTGCGTGTGGTTTGAGCGGGGTCCAAGTGAAGAACAATTCAATAACACCATCTTTCGACCGAGGGATCCACCCCGATGGCGAGAACGTTTCTCACCAGATCTGATGAACCCCAACACATGCATATCTAGTGAGTGAGCAGTTGATCGTAGGAGCTCGACGGCCTCTAGCGCAGCGTCTTGTGCCTCCTCGTGTGTTGTTTCGCTGCTTGGAGAGCAACGATCGAGGCATAACTAGCGAGCTGGATACTTTGCTCAGTAGTGTTGGCTTGTCTTCGTCTCCTTGGAAGTTGCCGCCAAGAGCCCAAGCTGCGTGAATGAGCGGGCCTCAACGCTCTACTACTCCGTAGCATTATGCATGCACAGCCGGGAATGGCCGAGAGATTCTTGATGGCAGGCCCCATACCAAAACTGGGAACAATGTTGACCGTTCGCTGCCTAAAACCGCGGCAACAGTGTCTTCTTCGTGTTTCGTTTTCGTCCGATAAGAGAGACCCTTGCGTCACGGACATGTCTCTGACGTATCGGAGTCGGTCCGTGCGTTTCCCCACCGAAAAGCGACAGATCCGCGCGGACCGGCTCTCGGTTTCCCTCGCTTTAACAACGTCCGACCCCTCCAAAATGGTTACCAGAACCCAGGGATAGGCTCGGATCCCGTCCCACTCCCCAACCGCAACAGATAAAGCAAGTGAACGAACCCGAGAGCTCCATGGGACCAATTGGCCACATCCTTTACATGCACCCCGCCAGGTGGTGGCGCGGCTCGGTTAGGCCGTTCGCGCCGCCCGGATAGACACAAAGTCTCTATCCGGATAACCACATTTGCGCAAATGGCGGATTCGCACGCGGCCGCGCCGCCGCAGCCTATCCGCACCATGAGCCGCGGCTCGAGCGGCCCGGACCGCAAGACCAGCGCCGCGGCCGCCCGCGAGACCGTGAGCGCCTTCGCCGCGTTCCTGTCGGACGACAGCAACAGCAGCGACGACGAGGACGAGGACGACGCGGACACGCGCGCGTTGCTGCGGATGCAGCAGCAGGCGGATGACCGCGCCTATGTAGACACCTCTTTCCGCCTCGATCGGCCGCCCGAGCCGCGCGGACCGGTTAGCGATGGCGAAAGCGCTCGCAACAGCGAGGACGTGCGGGTTAGTCACAGCCTAACCGGGCCGCGCGGATCGGATAGGCAGACCAACGGCGAGGAAGAGCGCAACAGTGGGCCGGATTTGCATTCCGACCACAGTTTTGCAGCCATTCGCGCGGACACGAATATTGGTAACAATGTTACAGAAGACGAGAACAAGGTTGCACATGACCGCGACAGCGGGAACAACAGCGTAACTCCGCGGCCTCCGAGCTTCAGTGACAGCGAGAGCGACGGCTCGGAGACCTCGGAGCCCTCGGAGGTGGCGGGGGGCCCCAGTTTCGGTGACGCGCACAGCTTTACAGGGAACAGCTTTACCGGTTACGGGGACAGCTTTACACAAAGTGACGGGAACACGGGTCCAGGCAGTGTACGCAGCGGCGGGAACACGCCGCACGACAGCTTGGCGTCCAGACCGCCGAGCTTCAGCGGCTCCGCCGGAGACGACAGCTTCTACGACTCGGGGAAACCCAGCTTCTCAGACGTCAACAGCTTCACAGCCGCCGCCAGCAGCTTCACGGTCCGGTCAAGGCAGTCCAGTCCTCGGAACTCGAGTATCAGCTTAGACGGGGCTCGCAGTTGTAGAGCTTCGGACGCGGAGACGCCGGACGAGCCGTCCTTCGTGAGCGTGACGAGTCCCAGCAGCGTCCTGGGGGCCAGCGGCCCTGCCAGTGGCGTCGACGCGTCCTTCCAGATGCCGGAGGGCCCCCCAGACAGTGTCAATGGCCTGGTACATGGCGGTCCCGAGGCTTCAGAGCTCAAGGCCACGGTCCTCAGTGCCCCCGAGGCTGCTCCGGAGCCTTCGACCACGTCTCCAGCCCCCGACACGAGCCTCCCACCCCTTCAAGCCCGTGGATCCAGCGCTTCTTCGTCCTCCCAAGGTCTTCCGCAGCTCCGAGGGACCTTGGGTCGGGAATCCTGGCGGGTCTCCGCCCTCGACTTCCGGGAAAGCAAGCACGCCTTCGACGAGGAGCAGGCTCCTCTCGGCGCCCAGCCGCTGTCTCCGCGGCTGTCCGCGACCGCCAGCGACCAGCCCAGCCAGCGCCTCAGCAGCATGTTCGAGGAGCGCAACTCGGACGCCTCCAGCTTCGCCTCCGTGCACTCGCAAGCCAACTTCTTCGTGGACGACCTGCAGCAGCTCAGCTTCTCCTCGACGCCCTCGCTCTCGCTGGCCTCGCGTCCGTCGTCGGACTCCTTCGCCAACGTGGCCATCCTGGGGGACGACGTGCGGGACCTGGACGGGCGTCGCAGCAGCGACTTGACGCCGTCGTCCGTCCACGTCGCCCCTCCGCAGGTCGAGGGCGTGGCGGCTGCCTACCCGATCGCCACGGACACGCTGGACCAGAGCTACAGCGACCTCGTGGACTGCGCCGTGGGGCTCAACCAGAGCTTCAGCAAGCTGCTGGACCGCGAAAGCGTCTATCCAGAGGACCAGACGAGGCGGAGTAGCGAGAGGACCTCGGGACTGGGCAGCTCCACGGGCTCGTCGGCGGTGTCGCTGTCCTCTGCCTCGAGCGACGAGCTGTCCTTCGTCTCCTTCAACGAGGCCCAGCCGCCGCCTGCTGCTCCAACAGCCCCAGCTCCAGCGAGTCCCAGTCGACGGAAGCTGGGCTGCGAATCAGAGCAGGTCTTCTATCGGTCCATGGTGCTGCCTCGAGGCCCCGACATCCCGGCCAGTCAGCCAGCAGTCTCTTCCTCCCCTTCTGCGACGCTGTTGGCTGCGATCCAGACCCGGAACGCACGCACAGCCACTCGATCCGAGGAGACGGAGGCGGGCGACGTGGCTCCGGGAGCGCTGCCTCCTCTAGCGCCGCCGCTCAAGATCAGTGTCCTGCCTCGCGGGGTCCGAGGCTCCTTCTCCGCCGCCAGAACCAGCGACGGCCGTCGGTCCTCGTCCATGGCGGCCTCGCCGCTGGCGCTGTCGTCCATCTCGTCCATGGCGCGGTCGTCGCTCGCCTCGTCCACCGGCACCGCCGACCGCCTGGACTTCACGGGCGTCTACCGCGGCTCCGTCAACAGTCTCGAGCGCTCCCGGAACGCCGACGTGTCGGCTGTCAAGCCCGAGCCGGAGCTGGAGAGCGAGCCAGAAGCCAAGGCCTTGGCCGCCTCCTCCTCCGGCGTGAAGCTCGCTCGATCCATGAGCGACAGTCGCGTGTTGCAGCGCGCCTCTCAGCGCAAAGTGGAGGAGTTTTTCCGTCGCACGTACCGCCGGATGGAGGACGACGGTGGAGAAGCCAAGGAGCGGGAGAGCAGCCGCCTCACGACGCGGACGACGCGCGCTCGGACGACGGTGATCGACTGCGTGGACGACGTGGAGCTGGAGCCGCGCAGCTTCCTGGTCGCTGGGGCCTCCGCCGCCAAGATCATCGACCTGAAGAACCTCCGGGGCGGAGGCAAGCGGCCAGTCTGGCAGCCTCAAGGCGCGGCGCCGTTGACCCCTCAGCCCGAAGAAGAGCCGTCGAAGGGCTGCGCCTTGGCCATGACCACCACCAGCACAGCCACCACGCTGCGGTCAGCGTCGCCGGACCTCCCGCAGCCTCCGAACTACCTGCTGAGTCCGCAGAGAGCTGGGCGACAGCTCCAGACTAAGGCGAAGGCGGCAGCTGCAGCTGGGGGCGGAGGCTTCTTCTCGGCGTCCGGAGGCGCCGGAGGCGACGGCATCAGTCGCTTCGGCGCCATCTCGGCCCGTCGAGCCGACAACGTGTCGCTGACGCCCACACTGCCTCGGCTCTCGGCCGGCGGCTCTCCGGCCCCGTCGCCCTCCATGTTCGCGTCGTCCTTCATGAATGCCGCTGGCTTCGGCGGGAGCGGCGGGCCCGGGATGGGCAAGTCCCCCGTGGCGTTCGCGGGCACGGCCAGCGGCTTCCGCTGGAAGCCGGACAGCAGCCTCAACGGCTTCAAGCGGTCGGCCCCCAGCACGCCCTTCGGCACCACCGAGTCGCAGACGCAGCGCCCCACGCTGGCCGACCGCGTGCAGAGCATGTCGGCGTCGCTAGCCAGCACGCTGCGCCGCTTCCTGGGCGGCCACGGCGGCCAGCAGCTCAGCCACAGCGCCGACGTCACGTCGCCGGAGTCCCAGTGCGCGTCACCGCCAGCGCTACCTCGCAGCTACGACCAGCAGGGCTTCTTCGCGCTGCCTTTCCAGCCGCCAGGACTCCGCAAGCCGTCGGTCCAGCAGCGGAAGAAGCGGCAGCCGAGCGATCGTCGCGCCTGGACGCGCCAGTGGCTGGTCCTGGCCGTCTGCGCCGTGCTGGGCCTCTCCCTGGGCGCCATCCTCGTCCGCTCGGTGGCTGTCGACTCGACGGTCTTCAACCTGTCGGCTGAGGCCGTTCGCGACCGACAGGAAGCCAACGGCGCCTTGGTCTTGGCGGCGGCCACGCGGTGGCTGCTGCTGCCTGGCCAGCTGTTCCTCCGCGTCTGGGAAGCTGTGACCGTGCCGCTGCTGGTGTGCTACGTGGCTACTGCGCTGGCCGACCTCGTGGGCTGCGGCAACAAGACGGCGCTGGTGCTGAGCTTCCGCTCGCTGGGATACGCGCTGCTGCTGGCGCTGCTGGCTGCGGGCGAAGGCGTCGTGGCCATGTGGCTCACGCATCGCTTCGGCTGGTTCCGAGGCAGCAGCAGCAGCGCCAGCGCCACGGCGGCGACGGTAGCGAACGCTCTGGGGGTCACGCCGCTGCCTGTCGGCGCGGTGGGTCTGCTCTGCTCGCAGGAAGGCGAGTACCTGCAGCGCTCCGGGGACAGCCAGTTCGTCTGCGGGAACGCGTCGTCGCTGCTGTACGAGCAAGTGAGCGTCAATTCCTCGGGCGTGGGGGCCAGTGGCGTCGCCGTCTTCGCGCTGCAAGAGACGACGGCGTTGCTGGCTTCGCCCACGTCGCCTTCGCCGTATTACCCGGCGTCTCTGGGCTCCCTAAGCGACGTGGCTGGCTCACTGCTGGCGTCTCTCGCGCCTGAGAACCTGTCGAAGCAGTTCGCTGACGCGGACAGTGAGCTGGAGGTGAGTGGACTCGTGGCTTTCGGACTGCTGCTGGGCTTCGTGTGCGGCAAGCGCCTGCTCTATCTGCGCCGCCGAGCGCAAGCAGCCACCGAAAGCAGTGCTCCCACCGGCTCCAGAGCGGCGGGAGACCCGCCAAGGGCCCGCCACTACCTGCTTAGCGTGCTGGTGGAGCTGCAGTTGGCGTTGGAGTGGCTCGTGCGTCAGATGGAGCGGTACCTGGCGCCGGTCGGCGTCTTCTCCCTCCTGCTGGGGCCTCTGGTGCTGCACCATCGCGAGTGGCGGGCCTTCGCGTCCCCCATGGCATCGCTGCTCGTCGGCGTCCTGCTTGTCCTGGTGCTCCATGCCGTCGTGATGCTCCCGCTGCTGCTCGCAGCCCTCTCCAGCAGCCGCCAACGCCGGCGGACGCGCGGCTCTCTGCTCTCCAGGACCCAGGCGTTCCTGCCGACCTTCCTCTTCGCCTTCGTCAGCAACAACGTGGCGCTCTCCGCCCCCGTGACGATGCAGTGCTACGCTCGGGCGCAAACGGTGACCCGCTCGGCCTCGCAACTCGCTACTGGCGTGACTGCTGCGTTGATCCGCAACGGCCGAGCCTTGTACCTGCCGCTGCTACTGCTCTGGCTGCTGGAGACCTCGTCCGCCGACGAACTGGAGCTGGACGCGAAGGCGTACGCTGGCGTGGGCCTTCTGGCGCTGCTGAGCTGCTTCATGGGAGGCGCAGACGGCAGCTTAGCGCTGGCCCGCACGCTCTGGACGGTGGCTGTGAGGCAGCAGGGCGCCAGCGCCAGTGCTGCCAGCGTCCTGCCGCCCACGCTGCCGCTGCTGGTGGTCTGCGACCTGCTGCTGGCGCGTGTGGCCAGCGTCGTGACGATAGGCGACCACCTCGTGCTCACGCAGCTGGTGGCGCAGTACTGGGACGAGACGGTCGTGGAGCCTTCGGGCGACGACCAGCAGCAGCTCAGCGAGCCGTCCGACGCGCTCATGTCGCCCATTTTCCTCTAGAATGTGTCAATGTAGCCATGTGTCGTGAATAGCAGCGGAGTGTGGAGCCATGTGCCGTAATGAAGCCGTTCCAGGTTTGGTTGTCCAGTTATTAGACTTCGATACGGACAGGTGGCCATTTTGTTGGAAGCCACCCAAAAAGCCAGTTTTGGGGTCGAGGAAAAACCCAACGGTTCGGGTGAAAGCGAACCGGTTCCAGTCTCGATCGGAACCGGCGGTCGCTGGGCTCGTGCGTTGACTGGCGGCGGACAGCTCCAAGCTCGACCGCGCACCCCGAGCGGGTCATTCCCAGTTTCAAGTTCGAATCCATCATGGTGCGTATGCGCTCGATGCGTGCTCTTGCGGCGTCGCTGCCGGCGCTTGTACTGCGTGTCAGCCGCTGCAACTTGCATGTGGAGCTCGCCAGCGATCTCAGCTGCTCGTCGCCGTGCTTACGGCGGCTGGACGTGCTCGGAAGGCGTCGAAAGCGCCGTTTCCCTCGACGCTCCCAAGTGAAAACCTGGCACATATGCTGACGTGTCGTGCTTGTTCCTTGCTGCTTGTGCCTCGCAGTCGAAGAAAACCGCGACGAAGGAGGTAGAGGAGGTGGTGCGTGTGGGCCCCACGCTCAAGGAGGGCGAGCAGGTGTTCGGTGTGGCGCACATCTTCGCGTCGTTCAACGACACGTTCGTGCACGTGACCGACCTGTCGGGCCGCGAGACGATCGTGCGCGTGACGGGCGGCATGAAGGTGAAGGCCGATCGCGACGAGGCGTCGCCGTACGCCGCCATGCTGGCCGCCCAGGACGTGGCCGCCAAGTGCAAGGAGGTCGGCGTCACCGCTCTACACATCAAGATTCGCGCCACGGGCGGCAACCGGACCAAGACTCCGGGCCCCGGCGCGCAGTCTGCCCTTCGCGCGCTTGCTCGCAATGGCCTGAAGATCGGACGCATTGAGGACGTCACGCCCATCCCCACGGACAGCACGCGCCGGAAAGGTGGCCGTCGCGGTCGCCGTCTCTAAGCGGACGGGGAGATGCGCAGGCATCGCAGGTCTGCACGCTCTTCTGGGCTGGGAAGTGCAGGTTTGCTCTCTCTTTTCTGGGCTCAAGGCTGGGCCGTTGGCTGTCTTATTAGGCTATTGCTAGACTCGTAAAGCAGGTTAATGGAACCCACGCTTGGACTCGGAATGAGATGCTCCTCTTGCCTTGTGTTACAGTCGGAGAGGCTGCAGGAGACAGCCGAGCACCCCGGGCCCGCGCCACTGCTGTGGCGTGAGCTCCATCGCCTGGAGCTCGCTGTGCTGCTGGCTCGACTGCTGTTTGCGGCGCACTACCACGCGGATCCCGCGGTTCAGGTTGTGCTGCACGATCTCCCTGATCGCCGCCAGTTCGCGGTGGTTGGAGGCGTTGGCCGAGCCGAAGCTCAGCACCTCGTCGCGAGGCTGGAGACCCGCCCACGCCGCCGGAGAGTCGGGCTGCACGCTCTCCACTACGGCGAACGCCGGCCTCTCGCGGTCTTCAGCACTAACTGCTATCGGCTCCTTGTCCTCAGGTTGCTTCTGCTCCATGTCCTGGTCGACAACGGCTTCAGGAATCGGCAGCTCCGTCTTCTCAGGCACTTGTTGAGCCATTCGGGCCGCGAAAACTCTGAATTCCAATACACACAGACGCCGTGAGCCCCCTAGAGCCTCGCATGTACCTGTGGAGGGGCCACGTACTGCGGGAGAAGCTCCTCGATGCGCCGCATGACGGCCTTGTGGTCGTTCTGACGCATAGCCAACGTGTGGCGCACGTGTCGGACGCGATACACGTCGATGTCGCCGCGCGGGAAGCCGTCGGCGTCCACCAGCGCCCCGCGCACGCCCGGCGCGTTGGGCCCAGAGTTGAGCTCCTCCACCAGCGCCGTGATCTCGGCCTCCAGCGCCTGCTGCTCGCCCACGGCGCGCTCGTAGTCGGCGGTCACGTCCTCCATCTTCGCTCGCGGTCGTTGGATCTGAGCTGTTCGAGAAGAGTGGATGTCCGAAGCGAACTGACCTATTCCTCCATCCCTCTCTAATTCAGCGGATGGGTATACGCGACAGGTTAAACGGGACGCAACGCCATGGGCGAGGAAAATCATCCATTTCAACCAATCACCACGCGTCTATTGACCTGTAACGAATGCTATAATAGCACTACTTTTCTATTGAACTCCTCCACAACCAGAACGAAGCCGACAGCGATGGCCTTCTTCGCCTGCTACCTGCTCACGCCCGTGCAGCCGCCGCGCCGGCTGCGCTGCACGTACGTGGGCTTCACCGTGTCCCCCACACGTCGCCTGCGTCAGCACAACGGCGAGCTGGTCAACGGCGCCAAGCGCACGCACCGCTATCGTCCTTGGTGCGTCCAAAACTCGCCCTTCCCGGGTTGTTTGTGGCCTGCTAACGCTCCTGCTGCCTCAGGGAGATGCTGAGCATCGTCCACGGCTTCCCGAGCAAGCTCCACGCGCTGCAGTGTACGTTCCATCGGCTCTAGAGGCCCCAAAACTGCTCCAATGGACTGATACGGACCTGGAATGTCTTACAGTTGAATGGGCGTGGCAGCACCCGTACATGAGTCGCTTTACCAAGACGCACTTGGCCCCACTACGCGGCTCGCGAGGTCTGGGAGCTCCTCGCTCCGTGAAGCGGAAGCTCGTGGAGCTGCTGGAGATGCTGCGACTCGAGCCGTGGCAGGAGATGTCGCTCACCGTGAGCTTCACGTCCGAGGAGATGCACGGCATTGCGCGAGCATTGGGCTCTCGTTATGACACGGCAACGTGCGACACTCGAGCTCTAGAGACTTTCGCTGGAGTGGGCGGAGCCTCCGCTTCCGACTCGACGGTCAGATGCTTCATCTGCGAGCACGCGCTGTTCTCCGCGAGATCTAAGGGCGTCGAGACTGGCGAGAGCCAAGAGGAGGCGGTGGGCTGTCACCACGAAGACTGCGAGATGCGGTGCCACGCCTTGTGCCTCAGCGACCACTTCCAGTCGATGAGAGAGCTGGAGACGACCGCAGAGCCACAGAACGAAGCAGTTCGAGGGGGCGGAGAGTGCCCCGAGTGCCAAGGCCAGCTACAGTGGCCGCTTCTCACGCGGCTTGAGCCGCCAGAGCGACGTAAGAGAACCGATCGATGGGCCAAGAAGAAAGGGAGAAGGAAGAGAGCGCGAAGTAGTGGGCAAGCACCTGCTAGTGACGAGGCGAGAGCTGACCCTGCCTTGCAGCAGCAGCCGTCGATGGATCCTAAAACACGAGGAGGGAGTGACGAGAACGCCTTCGATGTGATCAGCATCGCTTCGTCCTCGTCGATGAGAAGCTCAATAGCGGACTACGACCCTGACGGCTGGTTTGAAGACGACGCAGAGCTGGAGGACAGCAGTGAAGGCAGCAAGCACTCAATGAACCTGGACGACGATCGCCAGGCCGATAGCAGATCCGCCTGGCCGTCAGGAACGCTGTCAAGTGACAGGGACACGATCGATCTGACGCACGAATGAGGTGGTGTGAGGGATTTCGAAGAAGATTCCGGCATGAAAGACTGAAGGCTTCCGGCTGCTACTCGTCCTGGACCTTGGGGATGCACATAGCAATGGGCGAGCAGGGCGCCGTGTAGCAGTCGGAGTCCACGAGCTCGCAGTCCTCGCGCTCGCTGCAGCGCTCCAGCGAGCACACGTCGGCGCAATAGGCCACCACCGAGCCGTCCGGCTCCGTCTGTTCGCGACACTCACTGAAGGCCGGGCAGGTCATGGTCAGACACGAGAGCTGCGTCTCCGCGTCGCACTCCCCGTCGTGAACGACTGTGAGAGAATGCTGCGGATGCTCGCACCGAGCGTTGGCAAAGAGGCAGAGATTGTCGTGGGTCTGGCCATCGGAGCCGCAGACCGGCGCGTAAGTGTACGGACACGGGCCAGGTATACACACCGCGCCGCTGTTCCCGTTGCCAGTCGGATTCAAAGTGCTTCGAGCGGCTTGGAGCTGCGGCGGACACTTGCCTGAGCTGAAGAGCGACACACTCGGTTTGTGGCAGATCGTGTACTCGAGGAGACAGGGATTGGCGTAGGTGACGCCGTCCGAACCGCAGACCGGAGCGTATACACGGTCGCACATGGGGTTGCACTTGGCCGTGGAGACCTCTGCTGCTTCCTGAGTGACCTCCAAAGCCTGCAGCTTGGCGGATTCCTCATCGCACGCGCCGTGTGAGGCCTTGTCGAGCTCAGGGTGTTCGCATTTCAACGATAGAAGGTGGCAATCGTTGATGTACGTGGCGCCATCATTGCCACACACGGGATCGGGCGTCAGCTTGCACGTGAGAGAGCAGTAGACCTGCTTCACATCCACCTCTTCTACGTCCGCACCAGCCACGGAGGCTTCCGTATCCTGCTCGTCTTGGCTTGACAGCTCCGCCTCATCTTCGTCGCTGTGATCCGACGGACAGGCTCCTAGCGCTTGGATGAACAGCAGGTCGCTGTCCAACTGCGCTGAACAGAACGCCGAGGCGAAGGCGCAGTCGCTGGGGTAAGTGACTCCGTCCGAGCCGCAGACTGGTTCGAAAGGTGCCGAGTCGCAGGCGAAGGCCTCGTCGCAGTCGATCAGAGCGGCCGCTTTCGCTCCGACGCCGATTCCAAGCGGAGCAGTAGGCGCTTCGCCAGTATCACTCGGAGCAGCGCCAGCTACGGACGCAAGCAGCAGCAGCGTCCAGATCTTCATTGGGTTCCTCGCACTGGGGTCGGTCAATGCGACTGGGGGCGTGAATTCCAGAATAGCGTCGCGTTTCGGACCTCGTGGAGGTTCGAGCCGCTATTTTCGCCCTCGACGCGAGCGAATTGGCTTGGTCCGACGGTGGGCGAGGCTATTTGAGGCGGGAAGCTGTCTCGTTGCGCTCCGCCTGGCCATTAGCATGGTGGCTGTGGCGCCCACGCCTTCCGACGCGGCGCTGGCCCCGCCTCCCTCGTCCAGCCGCGGGCTCCAGCTGCTCATCGCTGTCTTCCGATGGCTCCACACTGTCGTCGGGCCGCTCCCAGGGCACTACTCGGTCAGCAAACTGGACGCCTTGGAACAGTTCCGAGTCTCGACTTCTCCCTGGCGCGTGGCGGCTATCCTCCTCTTCACACCGTTGCCGAGTTTAGTCCTCAACCTCATAGTGGAGAGCATCCCTTTGAAGGATCCGGCTGCTGGGCTTCGTGGCTCTGGCTTCTTCCAACTGCGCGTTTTGCTCACATCACTGGCCACGAGCATTGCGCCAGCCATAGTCAAGCAAAACATCGTGCCCGGGTTCCCTGCTGGCTCCTGGGGGGCCTTGGCAGTCTTTGGCTTCTCGCAAGCAGCAGTTTCCCTCGGTACCAACGCCATCATCTCACTGGCCGCGGGGGTTTTCCCCGTGCCATTCAGCCAGTTCACGCCCATCCTTCCCATGACGTTGGCTGGGAGATTGGTGTACTACGCTCGGCTGCCTCAGGACCCGCAGTTCAATGCGCAAAGCAAGAAGGTGGACCAGTGGCTGGGCATGGAAGTGCTGCCGATCCTGGTGTACCCCGTCTTCACCGCAGTGTTCATGATCCTCACGCCGTACCAGCAGCTGTGGCTCTCGCTCTTGCTGCCAGTGATCAAGTTGGTGCTGCGACGGTGGCTCTGGCTCATCTCCAAAGACGACAACGACCTGGTGGGCGTCATCACCTGCTGCGTGGGCCACTTCTACCACGTGCTGTTCACCGCCATGTGTCTGCAGAACTCCAAGTCGCTCGAGACGTTGGCCGTCGTGGTGGCCTTCAGCACTAGCCAAATGTTGCTCAACTGCCGCTATATCATGGCGGATTCCGAGTCATTCCGCGAAGTTCAAGCGAGTTTTATCAGCGAGAATGGCGAAGCCGTAGTCGACGACACGATACGAACTGCGCTGGCCTTTGCCAATGACCCGAGAGTCGCTCGAGCGCTCCACAAGAAGCTTCCTTCTGCGTTGCTGTCCACATACGCCGGGTACCATGGGGCCGCGTTCCTGACTCGGCATCAAGAATTGCTGAGGATCTCTTCCGCTGTTCGTAGGACGTCGAACCCGTCGCTCAGTCGAACCGACAGCAGCGCTCGATATCAACGCGAAGGCAGTCGAGAGTACGGTCTTCCAGTCGCTCGGAAGCCGTCGATCCCGTCGAAATCCGCCGGATTCGCGCAGATTCTGCCCTGGAGCGGGGGCGCCAGACTACCCCAGCAACGCTCTGCTCGCCTAGTGCACGTGACGTCGCCTCGCCTGGCTCCGAGATCCAGGAGCACCCCCAACGCGTGGCCTGTGGCCTTGAAGGAGAGCCCTCTGACGGCCAGACGTGAAGCCTTGGTCCACGACGTGACGACAGCGCTGCATCAGTCCGAGATGATCCTCCTGCGGTCGTACATCACCATCTCTGCAACGTCTTTCTATAGTGAGTACCTCACCTTCCTCACTGGAACCCTCGCGCTTTGACGACTAACTCTGCGGTGGATGCAGTGATCTATCTGATAGCCGTCTTCTGGCTGCCCAACCGGCGGTACTTCGCCACCCAAGTGTCCATGACGACGGTCGCGGCCGTGCAAGGCACTGTCCAGCACCTCGCCTTGCTCTGCGGCATGGAAGTCGTCTTCTTGACCGTCTACCTCATGCTGATCAGGCGTCAGCTGGCGCTCTCCGGTTTCTACCAACTCGCCTTCGTGCTGCAGTCCCAGCAAGTGCTCGTCCAGGCCAAGTTCGTGTTGCTGCCGCTCGTGATCCTCGGGTTCCCACTCACGCACTTCGGCAACGACAGCATCTTGCGGCTGCAGCCGGTGCATTAACTAGGCTCAAACCGAACGGGGTCATCGAAAATGGAGCTCGCTCTGTCGATTTGACTGCTTGTCTGTCTGGATTCACTTCGCTGGAGTCTGAGCCAAAAGGCCGGACCGTTCCAAAATAGCTGCAAGAGTGAATGAGCACTAACTGACCTGCCTCCAGGCTGGCCGCAGCTCCATCGAGTGTGTGGGTGGACCGCACAGCAGCATGGCAGTCGTGGCGCCAATGCCAGCAGAGGGCAGCCTTCCGAATGCCCCACCTCCTCACGTTCATCGGCTTCTCAACTGGCTTTACTCGTTCGTAGGACGTCTCCCAGGACAGTACACAGTCGGAAAACTTGACACGTTCGAGCGTTTCCGAGTCCACGCGTCTCCGTGGCAGGTAGCTGCCATCCTGCTACTCACGCCACTGCCATGTCTGGTCATCAACTTGCTTCTGGAGCTCATTCGACAGGCCGATCCAGCGACTGGGTTCCAAGGCTCAGGGCCCTTTCAACTGCGGCATTTCCTGGCCACGATCGTCCACAGTGTGGCGCCAGCCATGGTGAAGCGAGATTGCATGCCGGAGTTCCCGGTCGGGTCATGGAAGGGGATCACCGCCTTTGCGTTGGTCCAGGCACTGGTCGCCGTCGGCACCAACGCCGTTATCTGGATAGCCACAGGAGTCTTCCCGGTCCCGTTCGCCCATTTCACGCCCATTATCCCCATGACAATCGCCGGCCAACTCATGTGCTACCACCGCGTTCCTCGGGGCATCGAGCACTCGACGCTCCAAGCCAAGAGCAAACAGATAGACAATCGCCTCGGCATGGAACTGCTGCCTATCGTCGTGTACCCCGTCTTCACCGCTGTCTTCATGACTCTCAGACCCACTCAACAGATGGGACTGTCCCTGCTGCTTCCAGTAATTAAACTGTCATTGCGGAGGTGGCTCTGGTTGGTCTCCAAAGACGACGGAGACCTCGTGGGAGTCATCACCTGCTGCGTGGGTCACTTGTACCACGTGCTGTTCACCGCCATGTGTCTGCAGAACTCCAAGTCCCTCGAGACGCTGACTGGCGTCGTGGTCTTCAGCACGGGCCAGATGCTGCTCAACTGCCGCGGTATCCTGGTAGATTCGGCCAAACTTCGTGAGGCACGAGAGAAGCTTCAAGAGGTCGGGACTCCCGACGCAATACCCGACGATAGTGTGGCTACAGCGTTGAGTTTTGCACGGGAGAAGGCTGTCGCCAAGGCGCTTCACGGGAAAGCGCCATCGGCCTTGCTGTCAACGTATCCTGGATATTGTGGAGCTGAGTTCTTGACCCTACATCAAGCAGTGCTTCAAGCTGCGTCTTCTGGATTGGCGTCCGACCCGAGCGTCACCACGAAAGGGGGTGACGTAACAGCAAGTTGCCAGTCACTTGGTCCCCCAAACGTGGCAAAACGGAAGCTGTCGTGGGGGTCAAAGCCGCAAGACCGAGCTTCCCGAGTCCAGGCGTGGACGTCGATTCACAGCAGCTCAGTGCGTTCGATCCCAACGGACGTTGGCTGTCCAATCGTGCCTCCATCCACGGCAGAATCCTCGCAAGAAGGTGAGGATTCTACCAATCGCGAAGCCTTCGTGCTCTGTCTCGGTGCCGCTCTCCATCAGACCGAGGTGATCTTGCTGCGGTCGTACATCACGATTCTCGCGACGACATGCTACGGTACGCGGGCCGGCCACTGCAGCTTGAAGTAGTAATTGCCAGCCTTGTCGTAGCACTGACCTTCCACTTGTTGCCTAGTGATCTACTTGGTGGCCGTCTTCTCGCTGCCGAACCGGATCTATTTCGCCACGTTGGTCACCATGAAGACGCTCGAAGACGTGGGCAATACGGCCATGCATCTGCTGCTGCTGTGTGCGATGGAGATCGGCTTCTTGAGTGTTTACCTGGTGCTGATCAGACGACGACTCGCGGTGTCAGGCCTCGAACAGCTCGCGTTCGTACTGCGGTCCCAGTGGGTGCTGGTCCAGGCCAAGTTCGCGATGCTCTCGCTCGTGATCCTCGGCTTCCCACTCGCACAATACGGCAACGGACTCATCTTTCGCTTGAATGCAGATACGTAGTGCGTGATAATGACAACTGGACTGAGGAAGCGTGGTTGACGAGCTGCATTTCAACCTCTTGGATGGTGCTCATTGAGCTGGACCCTCATCCATGCCTTCTTCACTTGGCTCTTTTCTCGAAAGAGACGCTGCTTGTACTGCTTGGGGCCACAGACACCATGGACAGTTCCCATTGCTGCTTTGTGCTGGACCCTCGCCTGCTACGAGACACATGGCAGTCGTGGTGCCAGCTCCTCCATGGATCAGTCTCACACCGCATCGGCTTCCGCTCCACCATCGGCTTCTCCACACTGATTCACGGTATGCCCACGGCTTCGTGGGCCGTCTGCCAGGGCCGTGCACAGTCAGCAAACTGCACGCGTTCGACCAGTTCCGGCGCCAGACCCCGGCTCGCTGGGAGATCGCCATCCTGTTGCTCACTCCACTGCCGTGCCTGATCGTCAATCTCGCTCATGAAATGCATCCCGTAGAACGACCCAGTCTCCGGATTGCAAGGCTCCGTCCTGTTCCAGTTGCGGATTTCCTCACAGCCTTCATCTCCACCATCGCGCCAGTGATAATGAAGAGCAACTGCATACCTGACTTCCCGCCGGGTTCGCGGAAGACGCTAGCTGGTTACGGAGTCTTTTGAGGCTCCATCTGTATCGCCACCAGCGTGACTGTCGCATTGGTCGCGACCTCTTTCTACCGTACGGTCCGTCGGGACCCTGCGAGAGCTGCTAGCATCGCTCTCTTGCTTCACCGCGGCTGGTTTCCCCCACTGCTCCTCTTGTGTTGCATCAGTGATCAACCTGGCGGCCGTCGTGCGGCTGCCCAACCGCCGGTTCTTCGCCACACACGTGTCCATGATGACATTCGAGGCCGTCTACAGCGCTGCCCTGCATCGTCTCGTGCTCTGCGGCCTCGAAATCGCCTTCTTGGGCATCTATCTGGCGCTCATGTGGCGACGACCTCTTCGAACGCACTCCGAGATGAAGCAGGCCATTGCGGATTTGCTAGCAGCCCATGATAGCGGAGCTACCCACCTCTGCTGCTATCATTTGCTCGGTGATCAGCGCGTGCTCTTTTTTAGCTGGACCTTCACTGCCCTCGAAGGAGAGCACAAACTCCAGTGGCATGACGACTGTGGCGCCGACGCAAGGGGACCTTCAGCTTGCCCTGCTTCCTCCTGGCACAGACTCCCAGTTCATCGTCGTGGTCTCTCGACAGATCAGGAGAGCTGCTGAGCGCCTACCGGGACACTACACCGTCGGCAAACTGGATGCGTTCGAGCAGTTCCAGCTCGAGACGCCGTCCTGGATGGTGGCAGCCATCCTCCTACTGACGCCGATGCTGTGTTTACTCGTCAACTTGCTGCTTGAAAGCCTCCCGCTGACCGACCCCGCCGTTGGCCTTCGCGGCTCTGCTTTCTTCCAGTTGCGGCATTTTCTGACGGTGATGGTCATCGCCATGACCCCGATCGTAGTGAAACAAACATGTGTACCGCAATATTCGGTGCGGTCCTGGCAGATTCCATTGGGCTATGGCGTGTCGCTCGCGACGGTCGCCGTTGCCACCAACGTCGTCATCGCTCAAGTCTCAGGCTGTTTCCCCGTGCCTTTCAGTCAGTTCGGACCTATCATCCCCATGGCCATCTTCGGGAGATTGGTGTTTGATCGTCGGCTTCGACAGGTTCCCGAAGTCCAAGCGCAGGTCAACAAAACAGATCAGAGGTCCACGATGGACTTGACCCCGATCCTCTCGTCACCGCTGTCTTCATGACGCTTACGCCGTCGCAGCAGCTATGGCTTTCTCTGCTGCTCCCAGGAATCAAGCTCGCGGTGCGGCGTTTGCTTTGGCTCGTGTCAAAGGATGATGGCGACACTGTGAGTGCTACCACGTGTGGAGTGGGTCATCTCTACCATATCTTGTTCACCGCCATGTGTCTGCAAAATGCCAAGTCCTTGAAAGCGTTGTTTGCCATCACAATGGTGAGCAGCGTCCAAATGCTACTGAGCTGCCGATATATCGTTCGAGATGCGGGAAAGCTCAGCAAATCAAAAGAGCAGCTTCGAGAGCTTGGGGAGGTTGAGCGCAACGACAATGTGTGTGCTGCGTTGGGCTTCGCCCAGGACGAACGCGTTGTTAAAGCGCTCCATTGGAAGTCTCCATCCGCGTTACTGTCAACATATCCGGGGTACCATGGCGTCGAGTTCCTCGCGCGCCATCAAAAGCTACTGGAAGACGTCGCGAGGCCTCGGCAGCATAACGACCAGCGACGACGTCGCTCTTCAAACTTGAAGGATCCATCCATCCATCCGATGGGAAGTGGACCTTTGCCACCGCGTGACGACCTCAGAGTGGCCACCAAACCGCTCACCAGCACGACGAGAATGACTGGAGACTGCTCATCTGACCCACGAACTTCCTCGACAGTCAGCTCGAGAGCGGCTAGTACCCTTCGACAAGAAGCTTTCATCCACGATCTCACTTCGGCTCTGCACCAGACGGAAGTGCTCCTCTTGCGGTCATACATCACAATTTGCATGATGATGTTCTACGGTAGGAGCATCACCACACCCTCACGGCATTGTCCCTCGTGCTTCTCGATTCGTAGCGTTTGACCGGCCACTTGTCTCCTTGTTTCACAGTGATCTACTTGGTGGGCGTCTCCTGGCTTCCGAACCGGAGATACTTCGCCACAATGACCACCATGACGACGCTCGAAGCCGTCGGTAGCACGACCCTCCACCTGCTCTTCCTTTGCAGTCTGGAGGTCTTCTTCCTCAGTACTTACGTTGTGCTCATCAGGAGACGACTGGCCGTGTCCGGAATCTACCAGCTCGCGTTCGTGCTGTGGTCGCAGCGCATTCTCATTCAGGCTAAGGTCATGGTGCTGCCGCTGATCATTCTTGGGTTCCCGCTTGCACACTATGGCAACGGGGTAATCTTTCGCCTGAAGTCAGGCGAGTAGTCGACGTTGCAGACTCCAAGCTGTTCGAGAGCATCACCGGATCGCTCACTTCACGAACTGCAGACCACGCCAGACTCGTCAGACTTGCGGAGTTTGCCAGACTCCCGATGTGTTTGGGTCCTTGCTTCCTTCGAATGAGATCCGTAACTGAGGCCGTGACGAAAGAAAACTCCCACTTAATGTCAACAAACCATCTCGTGTACCTGCACGAAGGCCTTTGAGCCTGAAGGCAGGCTTTTACCAGTTTTGCCTCATCGCCACATGCTACTTCTGAAGCTTGTGCTCCACTTGGGAAACAACAGCCGCATAGTGTTAGCCAAATAGTCCCTTCGGAAAATCCGGATCAAAAGCAGTGCTCACGTGTTCAGCCAGCATCCCCTCAACGCTTCAGTTTGGCACAGCCGCCTGACAAGAGGGTGCTTCTGTGACGTCACCCGTGCGTTTCGAAGGCCGTTATTGCTGTAGTATCACGAGTCGCACCCTTCGGATCAGGATGCAAAACTAGAACTTGAAACGGACGCTCGCCAAATAAAGGAGCACCGGATTCTTTGTGGCGGGTGTCCGCTCCAAGTCCAGCCCAGCCTTCGTCACTTCCCGATTCCCCGGCAGCGCACCAGAACGGCATTCACACACGCGACACAACCCATCAGCAAAGATGACGTCGTCCACAGCAGATGAAGGTAGCGCACCTGCCGTTGTGGTGGAGCCAACGCGAGCTGAAGGTCTTTCGGGGAGCTCTGTGGACTCGGCCACACAATGCAGAAGCAGCTCAGCGCGCGTGAACCAAGCGGAAGAGCTAGAATACATCGGCGTTGCGGACACGATCCTCGCTGACGACAACTGGATTTGGCTCCGAGACCTGCTGGACCCCGTCGTCGATGCGACGGTGCGACGGCAAGGCAAACTCTTCTTCGCGCGCCTGTACAAAGCCACCTGTCTCACGGACATCGAAGCGACTTTGTCCAAGATGGAAACGTGGCGGGCACAGCTTGGCAACGAGAGCGCTTACCGGTGCGAGCAAGAGCTGGCAAGCGCGCTTTTCTTGCTCGGCTTGGACAAGAGCCTAGCACTGGCGAGATAGAGGGTCCAGCTGGAGCACTAGCCACGAAGGTCGGACAATTCAGGCTGTTTTGAACAATAGAGCTCTTATCTACAACAAACGAAGTACGTTCACCAGCGATGAGGACCCCAGCCAGAGCGTGGTTAAATGTGATACCTGCGTCGCAGCAAGAACGTTCGTTCTGTACTTGTCCACGCTCAGTCTACTGTCAGCGAACGGATGTTGGCGTCCTTGACCGGATGCGATCAGGAGCCAAACGCTTCGTCGGCCTCGTCTATTTGCTTGAACTCGTAGTTGCCGCGCCCATCGAACTGGTTGTCAACAACAACAAACAAGGGGAATGTTAGCACGCGCCAAGCTTCAAGCACCAGCTGAACCACAAAGACCAGACACAGCACGCACCCGAAGGACGTATTCGTGGTACTTCCACAGCGACTTGCGGTGCGACACCGTGAACAGCGTGATGTTCTGCTCGCGGCAGTAGCTGTACATGGCGCCTTCCACGTCGACACTGACAGCAGACGTGCACTCGTCCAAGATGGCGAACTGCGGCTTGTGGTAGAACAGACGAGCCATGGCCACACGCTGCTTCTCGCCGCCCGACAGCACGTCCGCCCAGTCGTGAACGACGTCCCATCCGCCTTCGCGCTCGACGAGGTGGCCGAGCTGAACCTTCTCCAGGAAGTGCATCAAGTCGTCATCACTGCGTCCGGACGCTTGCATCTCTTTCAGCGAGTGGGGGTAGATGATCTGGTCACGGAGACTGCCCAGAGTCAAGTACGGTCGCTGTGGGATGTAAAACAGGCCGTTGCGCTCGGGCTTCGTCAGCTTGCCGCCAAACAGCGGCCACAGCTCACCTAAAATCCGGAACAACGAGCTCTTGCCGCAGCCGTTCGGGCCTGCCACGACGATGTTCATGCCAGATTGCACCTTGATGTTGAGGGACGGCACCAACACGTCGCCATTCGGGGTCACCAACGGCACGTCCTCGAACTGGATCACGTGGTCGCGGTACTTGATCTCGCCCTTGTTGGGGAACAGGCCCAGCGATTCCGCCGAAGACGACTGGGCTTTGCTCTCGCCCAGGAGATCCTCGTCCTCCGCCTTGAGCATGGTGCGCTGATACTTTCCTTCGTCCAGATCCGTCAGCACGTCAATCATCTCCGTAACGCGCGCAGTGAAACCTGCGAGACGAGTCAATTCGCGCCCCGACAGCACAAGACGTCCCATGGCTTCCGACATCTTGAGCAGCATCTTTCCGGAGCGGAAGTAGTCTTCCATGCGCTCAGCATAGGTCGAATGCTCAAGCCGCGGGTTGGACATGTCCAGAAATGGCCTCGAGAGGACCGCGTAGCCGACGCAAGTCGCCAGGTACTTCGCCACAATGTTGTCAATCACACTGACCGAGAAGCGGAACTGCTGGGACTTCCGAACCAGATCAATCAGGCGGTTGAACGACTCGTCCAAGATGCGCTTCTCGCGGACATTGCCGTTGTAGAATGCAATCTCCTCGCTGTGCGTGATCAGCCGCGAGTTCATGAAGCGGAAGTTGCCCTCCATCTGCTGCTCCGCAATGGTGAAGCGGCTCGTAGGCTGACGCAGCCACGTCAGGAAAAACCCTGACGCCACCAAGTAGCCCAACATGATCACGGGGCCTTCCACTCCGATCGAAGCCGCGAGCTTGAACGAGTAAAGACTAATGTCCAGCACGGGCTTCGACATGTTGGAGTACAAATCGGCCACCGAGTTCGAGAAACGCTCCACGTCGACTGTCAGCAGTTGGTCGGCGTTCGAGATGCGGTTGTCCAGGTTCGAGACCTTGTAGTAGACGAATCCCTTCACGTACTGTGCGTAGAGGTGTTTCGTCAGTCGCGTGCGGAAGCGCAGGCTCAGCTCCGTGTGGCCGTACTTGAGCATGCTGTTCACGCACGACATGGGCAACATCACGGCCACAAAACGGCGCATGTGGTGCATGAAGTCCTTCTGGGAGCGCGAGATGCTGCAAACACACACCGAGTTAGTCTACCAACTCACGCGCAACACACATCAACGCAGAAGAGCGCAGCTCGCAGATTCGCACTCACATGGCTCGTTCCACAGCCGTGAACGTGTGCAACACCACGATATCGAATGACGTGCGCGCCACCAGCATAACGGCCACCAATGCCGCGAAGCCCACCTCCGCCGTGAACGGACCGGGCACGATCACTTTGAACAGTCGCAGGAAGCGGTGGTAGAACTCCTAGATCAACCAATCACAACATGCAGCGCGGAAGTCCACCTGTTAGATGCTGTACCAACACGAGGCACGGACAGTCCGCGTTCTGTCATAGCTGACTCGTTCTTCCTACCTTGTTCACCGCCACGCGCTGCTTGCTGCCCTGCTTCTTCGTCATGAACTCGGACTGCTGGCTAAAGGCGGCGTTCGCCTTCTTCTGTCCATTCTCGCGGATCGCGATCGCCAGCGCCACCTATCGCCACCGTGTCGTACCGTCAGAAGCGAGGCCGATAAGCAACACACGCAACAAGGCGACACACTCGTCATTCTCCCGCACCAGCCAGCCCCAATACACTGCGATAGAGGGCACCAGATCGGAGACAGGAAGAGAGGGCGCGCACGTACCAGCGAGCCGATGGAGAGCGCCCCGGAGGCCGCGTGGGACTTGGACAACACCGTCATGGTCGAGTGCGCGCGCGCGGGTGCGGAGTTGAAGAAGCCGAGTCTCCTGTGGCTTCCGGCACTCTTTCTGTTGTGGGCGAGGGAACGCCAGGCGCAATCGCCGCTAGGATTCGAGATGAAAGCCTTCTAAATTCGATATCGACGGAGGTATCGAAACGAATGCGATATCAGTATTTTGCAGATTGAAGAGAAGTGTTTGATCGCGGAAACGTTTTCGCGTTAGAGTAGCAACGCACGCTTTGCAAAGGACTAAAGAGGTATCAACCGTCGGAGGTGACTGCTCCGGAATATAACCTCAAAGTCGAGAGAGCGTCCTCGCTTTGTTGGATGCGTACCAAGTTATTGGCACGCTGTACCCGTTGAGGTGTCGATGCGCGTCCGTGATTGGTGGAGCCCGAGTCGCAGACGGCCAAATGACACGTTGACGTTGACGTAAAACGTTTGGTGCCTTCGCGTCAGACTCCGCGAGTGTGGGATGAAATGACGTTAAACGGTAAAAGGCGGTGTTGGCCCCAAGGCGCATGGACGAGCGCATGGACGCAGCCCGCCCGTGAAGCCGGGCGCGTGGAGATCGGACCGGAGCAAGCGTCTTAGTGGCGTATCGCTCGAGCCACGGAAGTTCTGTGGCCAAGGGGCGAATTCCGGAATGCTTCTCTCATTTCAACCAATGAAAAGTGAGTAATCGACCATATCCAGCCAGTCCTTGTGCTCGAAAAAGTATCCTCATCCCGACGGTGGCCTCGAAACGTCGCCGCCGAGTCGACTGCCGCCTGATCGAGATCTTCGCGCTCCGTTCGCTGCACGATGGAGAAACGAAGCACTCCACAGAGCTCGACGCGGTTGCTGCCGCGCGGGGGCTCCTCGGCTTTGCTAGCTAGTAGCAGTTCTCGCCTGCCGCTAGGACCAGCGGGCAAGGACGGACTGGAGGACCGCAACCAGCAGGTCGGCGATGGAGATGCAGTCGCTGCGCCCCTTCCACCCGCGTTTGATGCACTGAAGCTGCTCGGCCCATCGTTGTCCGAGGTCCTCACGCTCGAGCGTCCACCGCAACCGCGTCGTCTCCAGCAAGAGACGCAGCAAGATGCCGGAGAAGCTACACGCGGCGGTGGCGAAGACAATCAGTCGAACTATAGCAGTCGAAGCTCCCTAGCCGATGTGAAGTCGGCGGCCAAGTTTGACGTGTGTCTTTCGCGGTCAGTGGTGCTGGGAAAACTGGCCGATCCGTCCGTGGACAATGCTCGCAAGACGCAGGAGTATTTTGCCAAATTGCTCAGCAATATCCATTGCGACGCGACGGGGTTGGTGCTGTTGCAGGAGGCAACGGTCGTGCTCTTCCTCGAGACCACGGCTGAGCAGTTCGTGACGCTCTTAAAGCAGTTGCTGCAACAGCACATCATTGAGGCCAAGTCCATGAAGATTCTCGCGAGCTGCGATGACAACGGCGTCCGTATTCTGCAGGGGCTGTATTTCAAGAAGGTGGTGATCAGCCGCAATGAGGACGGCGAGTGGACCGACGACTCCATGCGCCAATGTGCGGTCGACACTTTCCTGAGTCTCGTCATGTTCGTCAAGAAGATCGGCCCCATGCAGCCCATCGAGATTCGCAAGTGCCTAACCAACCTCTCCAACACGGACCAGACGTTCTTGCCGACCAACGACCTCGTGCTCTGGCTGCTCGGCCGCGACGAACTCATGACGATCGACGAGTTCCTCGACTTCTTCGCCACTCCCGTCGCCATTGGACTCGAGTCCGAGCGCGTGTGGCCCGTGAACCCACTCTTCCAATACTGACAGTCTCGATCGAAGGCTCGACATGCTGAGTTTAATAAAGAGTCAACAGCTCTTGGCGCTTCCATTACCTTCGGTCTTTAGCTGTCTCAAGTCTTCTGGGTAAATACCGGCATCCACCGCCTTAGCTAGTGTTAATGTCCGCTGCTGACGCCGTTCACCCGTCACTTCAGTCATTCGCTGAGCGAGGCAGCAAAGCTCGTGGGGTGGGCTTCGTCGTCGAGCTTGCAGCCCCCGCCATTACAGTACCCCTCGGTCAGCGTAGTTTGCATGTTGCGGAACTCACAAGCGCCGCCGGGGCACTCGCCTGTCGCGTCGTCGAAGACACAGGCTCCGCCCTCGCAGACCGCCTCCTTGCAGCTTCTGCCATGGTACGACAGGGAGAACGTCGCGCCGCTTTGCGCTCGTTTGTCAAGAGCAGCAACGCAGCAAACGGGTATAGAAGGATTGGCATTTGCCATCTAAACGGAAGACGCACCGAAAGTAGCAGAGCCCTCCGGTGCAGGACAGCGGGCGCTCGCAGTTTTCGAACAGGCAGCCGCCGGAGACGCACTTCGCGGTGTCGCAAGACGTGGAGACGTAGTTGTAGCCCGCCCAGATGCCGCCAGAAGTGCTGGCGGAGTCAGAAGTGCTGGCGGCGTCCGTAGCCAATGCCAGGCAGCCGAGAAGCAGCAGTAGAGCTCGCATGCTGTCTCCACGTTCAATGAGATTTAGGCGTCTCTTGGCCAAATAAAAAGATATCGAGCAGTACTTCCCACAAAACTAAGTCTCTTATTCTTTTATTGGTATTGACGTGTGAGAGTAATAAGAGTTACAGTAATCTGGCATTTGTTTTTATTGTTTTTTTTGTTTGCTTCAAATTGAAGGCTTAATGCGAGCTTTCATGGCTACCTTTCTGCCTGGTTGGCCCTGAACGTGACAATCTTTCTTGCTCATGGCACTGAAGATACTATCGCTGCAACCGGATGATCACCGACAGCTACAAGTGACGCTGACGCATCAATGCAACCCAGTCCTTCCCCGCCGCATGAGGGACGAAGGTCAGAGCCGCCTCGATCTTGGCCTTCACCTCGGGCGTGATCTTGTCCACGACTTCCAGCGCCTTGAGGTTTTGTTCCAGCTGCGCTGGGGTTTTCGCGCCGAGCAGCACAGTGGACACGTTGTCGTTGCTGGCGCACCATGCGATGGCGAGGAGCGCCATGGGGACGCCCAACTCCTCGGCAATGGGTCTCAACTTCTCAGCCTTGGCCACTCGGTCGGCGAAGTCGGGAACGACTGCCGTCCAAGCGGGGTTACACAGACGAGAGCCCTCGTTAGCTCCGGTGCTGTACTTGCCCGTGAGTGTGCCGTAACCCAGCGGCGACCACGTCGTGAGACCCAGCTTGTACTTCTTGTACAGATCGACGTACTCGAACTCCACCTTGTTGCGCTCAATGAGGTTGTACTCCGGCTGCTCGACGATCGGGCGGATGAGTCCGAGACGGTCAGCGATTTCACAAGCCTCGATGATCTGAGCGGCGCTCCAGGAGCTCGTTCCCCAGTAGAAGGCCCAGCCTTGCGCGATCACGAAGTTCATGGCTCGCACCGTCTCTTCGATAGGCGTAAACGCATCGGAGCGGTGGCAGAAGAGCACGTCCACGTAGTCGAGCTGCAGTCTGGCGAGCGACGCCTTGATGCCCTCTACAATGTGCTTGCGAGTGAGACCTTGGTCGTTCGGCTGAACGCCGTTCTTGGGTCTCTTTCCAAACGGGCCTTCGGGAAAACCTTTGGAGCCAAAGAAGATCTTGGTCGTGATCACGAGGTCCTCTCGGCTCCAGGTCCCGTTGGCGATGCCCTTCTTGATAGCGCCACCCATGTTCTCCTCCGCTTGACCCCGGCCGTAGATCTCAGCGTTGTCGAAGAAGTTGACGCCGTGCTTGAACGCAAGCGCCATCAGGTCGTACCACTTGTCCGCCGTGAACTTCTCGTCGTGATCCATCCAGCTACCCAGCGAGAGCTTCGACACGAGCAGCCCAGAGTTGCCGAGGAAGCGGTAGGGCATGCGTGCTGGTTTGTTATCGAGGTTGGAGGCGGCCATGGTGCTCGCGTTGACTGGAGGTTGCAGGGGGTGAAGGTTGAATGCTGTTGTTGCAGGTAAATTTGCGAATGAGCCAACAGGTCGAGGGCTGTTGCCAGGAGTTCACGCGACGTGCTACAGGTTTCTGTATGTCATAGCACGAGGATGACTGCATTCAAGTACATGTATTAGGAGTGCCAAATGTACTGAGAGGCTTGAAGCTGCAGAGTATCATAACGGCAATAGGAGAGTTTGGTAATCAGAGCCTGGTCCGGTATGAATTGATTATGTAACAAATTGATTATTTGACCCCAATCAACACGGATCAAGCAATCACTGGGACACTTCCATAAACGCATACTGCTATTATAGTACTTCAAGAAATGTCCATACGTTATTCAAGTGAATGGAGTGGAGTGTCTCGACGTAAAAATGATTACTTGGCCAATGCCAAATGGATAGGATCAAATAATCATTCGGACGCCTTCCAGGCGTCGGCCCTCCCTGCCCCGTGTGACCCCGCCCCAGTTCAACCGCGAAGAGACGCTGTCCGCTGACTGCGCTCATCCACTCATTTAGCCTGTTACCAGCAACTGCAAACACCACTGCCAAGACAACACCACCCCTCAACCGCCATGGCCGCCTCCAACCCCGACACCAAGCCCGCTCGCATGCCCTACCGCTTCCTCGGCAACTCCGGACTGCTCGTGTCGAAGCTCTCGCTGGGCAGCTGGATGGATTTCGACGAGAAGTACACGGCGGAGAACTGGTACGAGATGATGGCGCTTGCGTTCAAGCACGGCGTCAACTTCTTCGACAACGCGGAAGCCTATGGCGCCGGTCTGGCGGAGAAGAACATGGGCATCGCCATCGAGAAGGGCATCACTGAAGGCATCTAGAGCCGAGATGACCTCGTGATCACGACCAAGATCTTCTTTGGCTCAAAAGGCTTTGAAGAAGGAGCAGGCCCGAACGCTCAGGGTCTCAGCCGCAAACACATCGTGGAGGGCACGAAGGCATCGCTCGCCAGACTGCAGCTCGACTACGTGGACGTCATCTTCTGTCACCGGCCGGAGTCATTCACACCCATCGAAGAGACGGTGCGAGCCATGAACTTCGTGATTGAGCAAGGCTGGGCGTTCTACTGGGGCACCAGTCAGTGGACGGCGGCCGAAATCATCGAGGCCTGCGACATCGCCGACCGCCTCGGACTCATCCGTCCGGTCGTCGAGCAGCCCGTGTACAACGTGCTGAACCGCTCGAAGGTGGAGTTCGAGTACGCCGACCTGTACAAGAAGTACAAGCTGGGCCTCACCACGTGGTCCCCACTCGCGTACGGCGCGCTCACCGGCAAGTACAGTGCTGGGACCCCCGAGGGCTCTCGTTTTGAAAAGCCGATGTGGAAGTCGATGACCCCCGAATTTGCCGACCGCGTGGCCGAGGCGGACAAGCTGAAGCCTATCGCCGAGGAGCTGGGTTGCCCCATGGCTTTGCTTGCCATCGCTTGGTGCCTCACGAACGAGAATGTATCCACCGTGATGATGGGCGCGAAGACGCTGACTCAGCTGGAGCAGAACCTGAAGGCTCTGGAGGTGGCGGACAGGATCACGCCGGAGGTGAAGGCCAAGATTGATGCGCTTCTGCCGTTTGTTCCCACGTTGCCTCAACCCGATGCGATGGCGATGGCTCGTGCGCGTTTCCTCTAGTGGGTTACAGTCCGCTGCATCTTCGGTTCGTTCGCAACGAGAACTCCCCCGACCGACTCTAGGGATGAGAGTGGCCTTTTGTTTCTCGAAAGCGAGAAAACCAGCTAAATGCGCTAGCCCGTTAATACTTTTGAAAAGCTGCAAAGTTGAACAGCTCCCTTTGTTTGATGGGGAACATACTCCGATTCCATACTGTTATTCGCAAGAACGCTTCTTGGTCGCCACCACTAGAGACGAGCAGCTCACGGCCGCGGACATCGTGGGCGTCGCGGTCGCTGAAGAAGAGGAGCGCCAACGCGATCAGGAATCGAAGGCGAAGGCCGCAGCTTCTAGCGACCGACACGACAGAGAAACCGACCGTCGTCGCGAATCCACAACAAGTCGACGTCACGATGGCGATCGCTACGGCCGTGACAGGAGTCGCGGACGTGATGAGGATCGTGGACGACGGAGCAGTCGCCACTCGCGCTCGCGATCTCGATCGGAAGGCAGACGACGCGACCGTCGGGATCGAG
>MBAC02004355.1:0-30699 GCA_001712635.2 Nothophytophthora sp. Chile5 | reverse complement strand
GGTTCTCCCGTGCAGACGGCTTTGGACACGCTAGTTTCTGAAGAAGTTGTACGCGTTCACAATAAATTGCTTCTCCCCCGCGGAGAGCTCCACTCCGCTGGGCATCACAGCTCCCTTTCAACAATGACCATCGAGCAAAACCAGAAGAACCAGCGCTTTCATTTCTCTGCTCAACTTGACCATTTTTTGTTTTGTTTGGGCAAGCAGTTCTTCGCTCACCACCACCAATTTCTTGTTGTGCTACAAAAAATAACTGGGTTCAACTGCACTGTCCCCTACAATAATGTGTCGCGTTGCAGCTAGCACTACACCTTTGTCCAACTAAAGTGGCATCAGTGAAATGCTATGCGGTGAAGTAATAGCTAAAGTAACGAGCAGAATTCGTTTTTTTTTTAATACAACATCAGATTTCTTGTGAACGGAATCTAAATTGTTATTTTGCAAAGTCCAAAGTGGAGGGAAAGTGAGATCATGGAGTGGTGAGCAAGAGGCGGAAAACTAGGGCTTGATCGTGCGCATCCAGGTGCATATGAGCGGGAAGCATCGTCCTGTGGCGCCGATGGCATCTCACTTGTCTCTTCCCTCCGTGTCTAACAGAGCAAGCCTTCCCCCGTCGTTGCGATGCCAAACCCTCCACGTGTACGGCATTCCTTAGCTACCCGAACCCGTGTTCTCGCACTGGCGATGACTGGTTGCTAGCGGCCACTCACAATGGCACGCCGGCCACCACCGCCCGTCGTCTCATCGACGGTGGGTGCGTAGAGCATCTGCCTCGCAGTGAAAAGCGCAGTCCCTGTGTGTGAGATAAAGGCAGTGCTCGATACATTCCTGAATGAGAATTGCAAGCACTCACTCAGAGCGAAGGACGCAGTTTGGTTTGACTTTGACATTGATCTCAGCATGTCTATGATCAACAGGAACCTGATCGGGGAGTTGTACACGCTGAAGCAGGTGCGGAGACCTGCGATTCTAATACTCATGTGCGTGTGCAGTGTCTAACGCGGTGGCTTTGCTGCTGCCATTTTTCTGTGCAGGTTCGGTTGAGCCGCAGACGTGCAGCAACGAATCAAATAAAGTTAAACACAAGGAGTTCGCAGTTCAATTGCGTCAGCATATGGATGACCGCCATTTCATTGTTTACTTCGACGAGACTAATATCCAAGTGTACTGCAAGCGCACCCAAGGGCACACGAAGAAGGGTGGCCGAGCTATCTTAGTCCTGCCTCCGTTGAAAGTCGCCAACCTTCATATCCAATCCCCCCCTCTCAACCCAAACCGGTTTACTTCATCATCGTCTTGGGCAAGGCATCATCATGACGGGAGCCGATGCGGCAGTTGTGGAGGAGCTGTACGACAAGGCCAAAGTTTCTGACGTCTTCCGCGAGTACGTCCAGGGGAAAGAGGTTGTCACCGTTCTCGACAACGCCACAGCGCACAACCAGACCGGGGAGCGAGTGGTAGAGCGAGAAGACCTCGTCCTCCTTCGCCTGACGCCGTACTCGCAAATATATAATTTAAAGGAAAGTGAGGTGCAGCTGGATACCGTTCGTGTTGAAGTCCTACTAACGTACCATACATGATGCAAGATGCTTCAGCGTCCAAACGGCGAGAATTAAAGCAAACCTTGCTCGGTCTCGCGGAGTCGGAGCTAGCGCCGTCGGTTGGCGTGGACCTCGCCCAGCCTGCCTGCAGATGCTCGACAAGAGTATGTCGTATACGACTGTAAATCGAGCAAGCTTAAGGATGCGTGATCGTGTTTCTTAGCAAAATATCGACTACACGACCCCGGGTTGGAAGCTATGATGACATTGCATTGCCAGCATGCAGCGGCAGCTGCTGAACGCATGGAGGATATGCAGTACGGCAACCGGCTCCATTTTGTCTCCTCACCCACTGCTTTGCTTTGGCGTTACTTGGGCAACCTCATGCCGATTTTATTCCTACGAAAACAGCGAATTATGTTGGGCAAACCACCACATTGCATTTCACTGTCGTCACCTTGGTTAGGCAATGATGTAGATAGTAAGTAGCCAAACAAGAGCGAGGCCGTGTGTTGTGGGTAGGGAAACCACAGGAGGAGAAGGATGTGCCGCCACATGATGTAGCAAGCTCGCTTGTCAGCGACGTATTTGCACCCAACCCCCAAGTCTTCGTCTTCCAAACGAACACTTTCGCTTCCTCTATTTGCCTTGGAATAGCTTACGTAACGATGACAGCGAACCTATTGCAATCGCACCATTCTTCATTATAAGGAGTATACACCCTCGAGCTCACATCTCAGCGCCATGACTTAAACATTGGTGTCGTCTTCCATCTCATACGGCGTCAACGCCACGTGGAGGCCCGCGACAACGATATCATCTCCAGCTCGTTCAACTACGGAATCTCTCTTGGGCGTCGTATTGTGAACCCCGAGCTGCATACGCCACACCAGCTGACCAGAACGTATCTTCTAATCACTGTGGACCCAAAACACATACTACGCAGACTACATTTCCACCTAAATGACTGCTCCAAGCACCTACAGAAACCGATAAGCGAGGATGAACCTGTCCTACCCTCATATAGCCCCTCGCATGCACCATTAGCTCGAAGTCCTCCTCCCCTCCCCCAATCAAGAGGTCGAGCGGTATCAACCGCTTCATGATGCCGGTGTCCAGCGCGTGAAACCCATTTTGCCGTTGGGCACTCCGGCTTCCGTAAGATCTTGACTTGGCGGATACAGGAGGTGCTCAACCTCGTCCTTCTGGTGCCAGGACACGCTCTTGCCGATGTTCTTGCCTCTGGGTCAAGCATACGCTGCTGCATCGACGGAGCGCCAGCCAAAGCACGAGAGCATAAAGTTTAAGTGTGGGTCGCCTGCAGCGAAGCTGCGCAAGGACGTGACCGGCTTAAATCCAACTGGTGGACCATAATAAATAGGCTTTGGATTCAGCTGATGGCCAAGTTTACATGTTGGGTTGCTCTCAATTTAACCGTTACTGGTATCCAGCTGCCGTATTCGTACGGGTATTGTACCGGTAATATCTTCCTCGAGCTCTTGTCTCAATCTGCCAACGATATTCTATTCAATAGGTTCTGACGCGGGTAGGGTATTGTCTTCACTTTCCCAGAGAAGCTCCCCATTTCCAGGAGTCAGTCTTTCTTCAATAGAAAAGCGCTCTTTGGAGGTAAAAGCAACCCGTCGCCGACATGCAGCAGGAGGAGAAGGAGTACGTGTTCGTGCTGACGCAGAAGGCGGCGCCCGAGGCCGAGGGAGCGCCGCCTCTCGACGCGTCGCATGAACTCGCGTCCCCCACACCTGTCTCGTTGGCCACCACCTCCTCCTCGGAAGAGGATGCGACGTTTGCCGCTTCGGACGACGACGATGCCGACTCGGATGACTCGGTGGAAATGGACCCGGTGCCTGTGGCCATGCCGTTCCTACCGGCGCTGGACGCCTCGACGCAGATCACCATCCACGATGGCTACAGCGAGGCGGTGATGGACGCGCAGCACGCGCTGGATTCGCGTCTGTTGGCGTATTCGCAGTACCAGCAAATGGTAAGTATCAGACACGACAGCACAGGCGATTGAGTGCATGGGCCTACACAAGCGGTGCTGAACGGAAGGGATACTCGTGTTGTTTCAATGGTATAGGCTCGGCCGAAGGAGGTGCTGCTGACGCCGAGACGGCCCAAGGCGGACCGCTTCGTGATGACGGCCAGACCCGCCGTGGTAGACCGCCCCGTTACGGTGTGCATGGGCTGGCAGCGCGTGTCCAACATCGACTCCAGCAGTCGCGACCTGCTGCGCGTGCTGGAAGAGGAAGGCGCATCCTACATGCCGCACGACACGGCGTACAGCGTCAAGTACCTGGCGCCTGTGCTGCCGTTCGGCGACTGCCTGTTCCTCTCGATGGAGCAGCTGCTGCTGTACACGGAGGAGTGTGAGCCGCTGTCGCCCGAAGGCATCCGCAAAGTGGCCACCAAGTTCTTCCTGGCGCACTACAACTCGAGCACGCCCGAGGAACGAACGAAGATCGACACGGCCATCCAGAACCTGTACTTCCCGTCGTTGAAGGGCGGCTGGGGCGTGAGTCCCATGCAGACGCGGCGGTTCGTGGCGCGCATCAGTGACAAGGACTTGTTGTTGGCCAAGTGTGCGGATCTCCAGGAGCGCGGCTACTCGTGGGGGAAAGCCGCGGAGGCGGTGTACTCGGAGCACGCCCAGCCGATCGTGGACGCGCACTCGTACTGCGACTACATGACGGTGGGGCGGGGCGAGAACACGCACTTCCTCATCGGCCTCAACTACAGCAGCCGGGGGCTCATCTCGGTGGACAACGACCCCGACAACTCGCGCGTGGCGTGGGGAGACGACTTCGTTCTGGAGGCGCTGGCCACGGCGTACCAGCGCGATATCTTCGTGGTGCTCGTGGGTTGCGGCAAGATGTTCTTCCTCCCGCATCGTCCTCGCGGAGAGCACGGGCTGGAGCAGAGCACCATCTGCCACTCGAAGGGGCACGCGCCCTGGTTCCTGCTCATGCGATTAACGGGGAGCGACCGAGGCGGCGACCACTACGAGCCCATGCTGTGCGAGCGTCTGCGCGGCGACGGCTCGCCGGAATTCGGCTCCATCGGAGACTAATTGGCCAGCGAAAGCCAGTCACGACCCTCCTCTCGCGCCAATCGGAGCGCTCCTGAGCCCTGCTCGGCGCTTGCCGCATGTGCTTTCATTTTATTCCCCCGTATATATTCGATCCATTCAACAGAGTTGATTCCTTTTCAGCTTCCTCGTCGCATTTGGACTCGCGATGTCGACTGGCTGCACCTGAACATGAACCGGAGCCACAGCGACACAGGACAGACGTGTGCAGAGAGGGAAGGCATTGACTCATGCTGGCATTTTTGTTTGGTTTTGCTATTTAATATCGCCCCGAGCGTCTGAATGGATGGATGAACACGACGCACAGGGCGACAAGCACAACCACGCAGGCGATTTCAGCCAAACGCCCTTTCATTTTCATCTCGGGTCTCTCTCGACTTGCTTCCTTGGCACGTTGTCCCTCACAGGACTGAATGCATTCGTGACACCGGTTCGTCCTCTGCTACTCCGCACTGGCGACTTAGTTTCCGATGGTGTCAAGGCTGTTCTCCCATCTCTCAAGGTTGCCCGGAAGCTGCGACCACGCGTCGAACTCATCGTCGAAGAGCGACGGGATCGCCGACGACGTCGAGCCCGAGCTGGCGGCTGAACACACACACCAACACCAACAACATCTCGTCAGCACGCTGGATCGCATCCTCTTCAATCCGGCCCACCGGCATGTCCTGCGTATCCATAACGCTCAACGTTTGACGCGCAAACACGTACGGATCACAATCTCGTCCTTCTTGGACGACGGCAGCAGCTTGAAGAACAGGATCAGCGACGTGTAGGCGCCCAGCGTGGCCAGCACGATCTAAGTCCGCATCGCAACACCAGATTATTTAGGCACACAGATCCAGGGAAACCAACCAAAGCCACAGCACGAATCTCTGCACGCCTGCCTACCTGGTAGTCCTCCGGCAGAACCGCGCGGACCTTAGCCTCGAAGCTGCCCTCGGCGGGAGGCGGCGCGTGGCCGCTCATGAGGCGCGACTGCGCGGGGGTGCGGCGGGCCGCGGGCTTGGCCGAGGTGGCCACTTTCTTCACAAGGGAGAACATCTCGTTGGCGGGAGCTTCTGCTTGTCCTGCTGCGATTCCTTTGGCGACTGTATGGGGCCGAAGCGGGAGGCCAGAAAGGGGCGGCGGCAACGAGCGGGGGAGGAAGCGCGGAGGGGAACACCCAATAACCCACACGCCATCAGCCAATCAACAGTCACAAAATAAAACCTCGTTTCGCACTTTACACGAGGGGTACAGTACCGGTACGTCAAATTGCTGTTTGCTCGAAGAGTGATGGTCGAGCACTTTGCCATTGCGCGCGCGGAAGCTCATGGCGGCGGAGGAAATGCGCGCGTTGCTGAGGCTTTACCGCGACTCTCTCGACGCGCCCGCGTGCATGGTGGAGGTTGGGAAGAGCGAGGAGAACCGGAAGGCGTTTGCGCTCGTAGCAGCGCTGGGCGCGGACAAGCTCAAGCGCTCCTTGGCGCACCGGCTGAAGTTGCAGCTGGAGGTCGGCCAGAGCCAGTATACGGAGCACGAGTTCCTGGACGCCTTCAAGGCAGCGTGCTGGGCGCTTCATGCGCCTTCCGACCAAAGGAAGGGAGATGACCTCCGCAAGCAGCTGCTTGTGTTCATTATGCAGTGCCTGCGTGGGAATAACGAGGCGGCCAGTGCTGCTGCCGACGTGTGCGCTGTACTGCTGCGCGAGCTGCAATACTTGCAGGTGAACGATCTGCCGCTAATCATCAACGAGTTGCTGGGCGGGCTTTCACGGTGCCAGCAGTTGCAGCGAGCGCAATCAGGAGGTACTGAGACTCTTTTCCTTCTTATGATGAATTGCATTGCTGCAACTGGGGCTCACCTCTTACGAAACAAATACGCCGTTTATGCAGACGGCTTGGCAGTTTTCCACTCTATCGAGCTGTTGCCCCAGCTTTTATCGCGTGTCTCGCAGTGCCCGGAACTTGCGTTGGAGAGCTCCGTGTACGACTTCCCGGAACGCTGTTCCGGATCGGAGTACAACGCCCGTGTGCTGGAACAATTGCTGGAGATGCCGTGGCCCAAGCGCTTCTTCCTGCAAGTATTGAAGACGTTTCGGGATTTCTCATTCAGCGAGGATCAAGAGCGGCTCGTGTGCGTGAAAATGTTCCGCGAAGTTCGAAATGAAATCGGCGCTGGCTCAGCGTCGGTGTCTGGTGGTAGCCACAGCTCCAACTTCGAACAGCTGCCGACCGTGTTCTACAACGTGCTGCTGCTCATCGTGAGAATGTCCAATGATCTCTGCAAGAAAGTCCTGATGCGCCTACTTCTCCAGCAGTGTGATTTACTGGCGAAGGAGGTGGATGCGGACGCGAACGGCTCCAGTGTTGGCTTTGGCTTTGGCTCGAGAACGCACTCTGAACGTGAAGTCCGCGCACTTCAGTCGACTATCCTCTACCACTTAGACCTCGTTCTCAAGCAGAACGAGAGTGTCGCGAAGTTGTTTCTGATGGATTACGAGACCGGCGCGAAAAAGCTAAGGTCTTTTGATGTGGCGTTGCTGCTTACGATATCGTCGGTTGGCAAATACGAGGCGAAAGTGACGAATTTCCTCATGCAGCAAGTGGTCTCGTCCTTCGCACCCGAAAACGAAGGTTGGTGCGCTCGATACAACTTTTTCCCCTGCCACTCGCCTTAATTGTGACTCATTTCTAACGATTAATCGTGTCTGCCACTCATTTTCAGTATCAGGTAGTGGATTTGCTGGGCAGTCTGGACGAGCATCGTTTTTGCAAGCAGTTGTTCACGCGCGTGATGGAAGCTGGAGTTCAATCATGCAGCGGATGACCCAATTCGCATTCCAGTTGATGGAGTTTCGTGGCAAAAATATGGATGGTGCAAGGAGAACGACGAATGGAAGCAACCAGAGCTCTGGGAAGGACAAGAGTGATGCCATGCAGTGGCCCTGGATCAATTTTGCGATTCGCCTTCTGTTGGATTGCTTTCGAGACCATGAGTCGATGCGAGAGCAAATCCTAGACCGAATTGTGAACACAATCATTGTCCAGAAAGACGGAACCAAGACTGCACTGCTGCTGCTATCAAGACTTATCAAACGGAACCCTCTTGGCATTGACGGAAAGCTGGAGGCTCGCATTCACGAGTGTTTGGAATACGTGATCCACATGAAACCGGAAAACGCGCAGGTTCTCTTTTCCGCGCTGAGTCCTCTGCTGAAGGCGCGAGCAAGCATGAAGAACTTCGTGATTTTGACGCTGAGGAAAGCAATGTTCCGAAAAGATGAAGCTTCCCGAATGATCGCTATCCAAGGATTCTCCTTCATGCTGTGCCTATCTTCGCAGATATTCAGCGGACGTGCCACACTCACTCAGTTGTACTCACAAAACACTGGGCACCTCCTTTCGCAAGGCGTTGGCGTCGTCGGGTCCAGTCATCCCAACGGTCTGGAGAACGAACACGATCTGGCCTCGCAGGACCAAGCAAACGCGATTGTGGCCGAAGATTTATTCCGCCAATTCTGTGGGATCTTCAAGCGGGCCTTGCAGCTTCAGACAGACGTTCGGTTATCCTTGTATGCCGAGTTACTGCGCGTGTTTCGACAATGCCCTACACTTCAGCCGTCAATTTTGGAGTTGGTGTTCCAGCACTATTTGAAGTACTACAATGCGAACGAGTCTGTGCTGCCCCCATTGAAGGTTGACAGCTGCTTAGCCCACAAACGTGGCGCGTATGAGGAACCCATGGCGTATTTGGTGCACGTGATGCTGGCCTGCGTCGGTGAATTGAGACAGGCCAATGCGCAGGGTGATGACGACATGATGATCGATGATATTATTCCTGCAACGCAAACGGCCAGCGCTCAAAAATCTTTCGGAGAGGTTGATCGCAATGTTACGGTATTGATGGAGCGATTGAAGCGATGCGAACTGTCAGACTTCGAGCTGGACAAAAGCAGCTCGTTCTCATCTAGCACGGATTCTGGAGCGACCAATATGCAGATTGGGAAAATCTTGCTGAGCGTGTGGGAAACATGCATGAACTGGACGATCACGTCGTCTGACGGACTGGAGATACATGACTCCACGTGGGTGACGCTGATTCATTACATGCACCTGCACCACTGGATCACAGAAAAACTGGACGAGAGTGCTTCAAGCACCAAAGCAAGTGACAGCTCTGAACGCAAACGGGGAAGACCGCCAGGCAAAGGAAAGAAAGCCCCAGCCAAAGGATCTGAACGAGCGCCTGGACCTCATGCAAGTGCTAGTGACAAGAGTGATCGTGCCGTTGTTTTTGCGGAGCATGCGGATTTGAAGGATGCATTGCTGCTGGCTCCTTCCAGCGTTGCAGCTTTCCTGGCCTCTGCCCTCGGTAAGATACAAGCGGTTCCACTTGAACTGTCAGCGGAAGAGGAAGCGCTGATATCGTTCATGGTGCACCAAGTTCGACAGACTTTGGATGTGGTCCTGAGTCGCAGTGTGGGAGACTTTGACCTCATGGTTCTCGGCACTTCTCTTAGCCCTGAAGCGAAGGGGCTCGTTGATCGTCTTGGTCCGAGTTTGCTGGGACTCTTTTGCGCCTTTCACGATCGCGACAGCGCTGAACCAACACCGGTATTAAAGAAGGACGACCCACATGAGCGCAGCAGGCGAATTCGGTGCGAAAGCTTGCGTCTTTTCGTCCGCATCGTTCGCTTGTGGGTGACTCGATCCATCGAAGAGGCCGCGGACTGCATTAGCCGCGCACTTCGACTCTCGGAAACGCACGATTATAGCGATCTCGTGGGTGACAGCGCAGCCTCCCAGCTGGAGAGCTGCGTCGCAATATTTTTGCGGCTTTTTGACGACTTGTGCGAGAAAACCCTGCTCGAAGAAGCGGCAGTCGTTCTCGAGATCATTGAAGCGATCTGGTCCAAGCTTCCCAGCAAAAACATGCGAAAATACGAGGCCTGGATGAAAACTGCGCTGACAAGAAGGAATTTCCCGATGCAGCAGCGGCTCGTGGAGAATATGGTGCGACTCTTTCTTCAACCTCACCCGGACCTGGCCCTGCAGTCCCCGTTCGCACTCCAGTTGGCAAATGGCTTGCTGTTTATTCACAGCGCTGGAAAGCCCTCGAAAGTTGACGAGGCTCCAACAGTCAACATTCGTGACCGCTTGAATTTGAGCAAACTCGACGAGAAGAACATTGTGGCGGTTGCGGGAGCAGTGCTCTCTAAAGTCGAGCGAGCTATCGCCGAGTTGGACGCGAACATTAAGACGTTCAACTCGCAGCACGTCCGTGCCAAGCATACTGAACAAGACGCTATCATGCTGCAAACTCTGGAGGATGAGACGGGGACGGCGGTGCTTGGTTCGCTTCATGCCTCGTCTGCCTCCAACGCAACCTACAAAGATCTTTGTCTCCAGCTCTACCTGCACTCCGGAACGATGACGCCGTTTACGATGATGAATTTGGGGAAAGCCGCACTATGCTCCCGCATCCTACGTCTGTTTAGCCGTCTCTACAAGCTTCTGGGCGTCGTTATCACCTGGAGAGTCCGCAGGAAGGAGGCCTCATTTCCAAAGTTTCTGGCGAAGCTCTTGAACAGGACAGCCCGAGACTTGTCCCCAATGGTGCTGAATTTCATCGGGGTGATTATCGATACGGAGGGAGAAGCGGAAAACAAGCCAGGCATTGCGGCATCCGTGCAAGCAAAGCTCATCCCAGACGTCGTGTTCCAAATGGAACAGTATGACGTCGCGCTCATCAAATTCTCCAAGCTGTGTAAGGTAGGCGAGCGTTTTGGCGTGCGTCTGGGATGCCATGCAGGGTGTGTGTCACGTGCGTTTGTGTTGATTGACGTGTGTGCGTGCTCGGTTGACAGGGACGCGATTTCAGCCAGTGGTGTAAGATACGCCTGTCCCGCGACTTCCGCTTCAAGGAGGATCTTGTAAAGCAGAAATTTGAGGGCGAAGGTGATGGCGATGAACAGGAGAAGCACACCGAAGATGGCGAGGAAGAGGGTTCAGCGGCAGAAGGTGGAGATGCCGATGATTCTGACGATGCCGAGACCGAAAGCGCAGAGGACGAAGATTATCCACCTACCGCTACAGCTCCAGCGGACGCGGACGCTGACGCTCAGGATGAATCTGGTCCTGCTTCGAAACGAGCCAGACCATCTTCGACGCCGACTTGAAGAGCGCGTGCACGGGATCAGCACGAAGACGGATGCGTCAATGAAAACAGGACCCCTGCCAATTGTTTAATCCTAACCTATGGGATGTTGATGCTGCCAGCCTACATGCTGTTTATGGCAGGCGCTTCGGGTTCGGCGATGGGATTTGTGCCCACTATGCTGTCGCTTGGAGTAAACAGAGGCTTTGGAGGCGACTGCTTTTGGATGATCTCGTTCTGCCAATGGTTCAAGTTGTCATCCAGACGAGCCATGCACATCGTCAGCTGGGCTCTCGGCAGGTGGCTCAGCGCCAAGAACAGCGGACGGACGATGCCGATAATGAAGCCCGCCTGCATCTTCTCCAGAGGTATGGGCTGTTCTCGATCATAACCGATGCTGACGGGTAGCAAGAGCTCGCGCTCCTTGTCGCCCTGTTGATAGAACTCTTGCTTGATGCGCTCGGCCCAGATCAAATAGAGGCGCAGCGGCTTGGTCGGGTTGGACACATCCGCGGCATGAAGAGCCATCTGCAAGACCAGCCTTTCGTCGTCGGGATCCGAGTCCTTCCAGCCCTCCTCCGTCGTCCTGAGAAGATACATCAACCACCCAAGGCGGGACCTGTCAGCTTGAGATGCAAAGCAGACGCGTGGACCCACGAAGGCAAGAGGCCTACCTCCGCACGAGAGATTCCAGCTTAGCCAGGTACGCGGAATGCACGCTGTTGTCGGTTGCTAACACCATGTCCGTGATCAAGTTGCGCACCTACATGCACATATCGAGCAGGACAAGAGATGCGCAGGTCAGTTCGTTACCTCTTCTGACACGATCTGCAGTCGGCTGTGATCTCCACGCACCTCCAGCTGCTCGATCTTCGTCAGGCCCTGGAGGATGTTGCATTGCGGATCTTTCAGCAGCTGGAAGGCCAGAGCACAGTGCATGTGCTCGAGCGGTGAGCGATACACGTATTGCACCGCCAAATCGTCATTGACGGTGATATGGAAGTTGTTGCTATAGCTCGTGTGGCCCTGGAGAACAGCACGGCACAAGACAAGACGCAGCCACGCAAGGAACGTGTTGGCGGAAGCGACCTTCGCGGCAAAGCAGCAAGGCAAGCAGCTACTCACCACGTCATGAACGATTGCCGCCAGGAGTGCGGCACACCTGGTTCGCTCGGTGAAGAGACTGCCGAGGCCTCCAACCGACAAGAAGTGATGCAGCGTCTGCGCGACATCTGCGGCGTGCTCAGCTGCAGGTGCAACAAGCAAGCGAGACAAAACGAGGGAGTCGCACAGACACAGGTCAACTCAGCGTCGTCATAGGGATGGGAGGTCAGACACGCCTTTCGGTGACGATACCATTGTGATACGGATGGGCGTGATATCGGCTCTCGACCCTGGAAAAGTGGTGCAATGGGAGGTGGGCAGACGATGAGTGACGCCGGGCAAGATGCGGAAGAGAAGGCAAGACGAGAGATGGAACTTACTGTCGCAAGAAATACTGCACGCGCACTTTGGACGTCCGGAAGTGGCTGCAGAACTCGTACTGCTCCAGCAGTGCATTCCCGACGATGCACAGTGTTTGACCCGGAACTGCCGCCGCGATCTGTGGTTTTGGTCAAGATGCGTTTGGTGAGAAGTGAGGAGGAAGACCCAGAAGGCAGAAGGCAGCGCACAAGGAGGGACACATGGGTGGCAAGCGTACCGCGAACACGTCGAAGTCCGAGGAGTCGATGTTGGCGATCTCGTTCTTGACGGCCAGCACCACAGATAGGTTCGTGACTTCCGGACACACTTCGATGGAGTGTCGGCGGCGCTCCTCCTCCTTCTGCTTCAGGATCTGTGTGACGGCCGTGCTCCAGCGACGTGAGGCGATACCTTTGTCGCCCCCGATGCTGCCATTGCGTCTTCCTCCAGTGCCGTTGTGCTCGGACTGGTACATGGCCAGCAGACAGCGCCGCAGCATGCTCGTGCGACGTAGCGCCGTGCGGAACGTCTTGGCGCTCTCGGACTCGTGCAGGAAATTCTGGACGAAGAAGTTCTGCATGCTCTCGTCAAACACGTTCGAGTGCGTGATGAAGAGCTTCTGCACGGTGTCCTCCACGCTGCGCTCGTCCCACGTGGTCGACACGGCCTCGAGAGCGCGCGAGAAGCCCTGCAGGATCTGGTCCACCTCCTCTCGCCGCACGGAGGCTTCGCCCAGCTCGCTCTCGTTGGCGTGCTGCTGGAGCCTGCGCAGTAATGCCACGGCGAACATGATGGATTCGTCGCTCGTGATGTCGCCCGAAGGCGTCGATGCGTTTGAAGTGCGTCGGAAGAGAGTGTCGACTTCGCTTGGATCGCTCCAGGCACCTTCGTCTTCAACCTGGTCCTCCTCAGCCTCGTCTGCACATTCGGGCACCACCGCAACTTCGTCTTCGACCACCGAGGCGCCTGCAAGTCCAAGTGCAAGTGGCAGTCGCGACGACGGCATGCACAACGGCGCCATACGCGGCTGCAGCGCGACCGGCAGGACGCAGTCGCCCCCAGACGCCTCTTTGCGCAACTCCGACTCGTCCCTCAACGCGAAACCTGGCGGCAGCGACGGCGACGGCGACGGCGACGGGCCAGCAGAAAGGACAGGGACGCCAGAACTGGTGCTCTTGGTGCGACGTGCCAGCGCCGCCATCGAATGCAGCAGCACGCGGCGCTTCTGCTTCTTCAGCTCGAGGCCCATTCACGAAGAAGAGGTCGACGTGGAGGAGCTGAGCTGCCTGCTTATTCTCGGCTGATGGCCGTGATTCGCGGGCCGCGACCGGTCAGTTGTTGGGTCGTTTCTTTGGCGTGTCGGCGTCCAATCCTGGAATTCACCCAGTTGCCCGCGGTCAGCCACAGCTCAACACCACCGGAGGAGTGACGACGCCCACTCACCTGTTGCAGTTGCAGTTGCAGCAGTTCCCCAGCACACAGCTCGTGAACACCCAGCCGAGGAAGCGAGATGGCGTGAGGCGCTGGGAGGTTCTGCAAGATTTCAGTCGTCCCCAGACCCTGCCCGCCCCCTCCTCAGCCTCTTTGCGGAGCTCTCCGCACACCCAGACCGTTCTGATTACTCCTATTTATAAGTGGAGCGCGGCGGAGACGCAGCGCCAACTGCCTCAAGCAGAAGGCGAGCGAAGGCGGCGTCCGATCTGTCTGATGAACGGTCGCGTCCCACACAGCACTCCTTCTATATTTAACAGCGCTTCCCTCTCCCTGCGGAGCCGCAGCGATCGCCCGCCGCCAGTCGCCACCGCTGCCTCCGCTTCTTATCACATCTGCCCCCGAAATACACGCCCGCGGCCAGCGAACGGAGACGCACAGCGCCGCGAAACACCCGGCATCTCGCCAGGTGGCGGAATACCTGGACGAACCCACCACCACGCTAGGGAGCCAGCACACACAGAGAGCGACCGAAAGCGCGGAGGAGCGACGCGCATGTGCGCGAGGGCTTGAAGCAGTGATTGGCGATCCTTTATTTTCGAATAATGAAGCGACAGAGACGAAGCAGTCTGACGCTAGCGGACGACGCACAGAACCGATCGGAGCAGAACTCAGTGACCGTGCGCGAGAGCGGCAGGCGCGTGGCCATCACAACCACCGCGCCCAGTCGCTCCCTTGTCCGCCCCAACCCACTGATAGTCGGCATCCTCATCTCCGCAACCCTGGAACTATGGCGGTCTCTCGGTTCTAAGCGTGGTGGGCAGCCTTGGCGCGGAGCGCGGCGTAGTACGCCTTCATCTCCTCGCGCTTCTGCAGAGCACGACGGTGCGTACCCAGCTGCACAGGTCGTTGGATAGCGTAGCGTCGTAGGCGGAACCAAGCAGGAAGCACACACGACAAAACACAAGAGTCGTCAGCATCGCACGTCCACCAGTCAGGCGACAGCAGTGGAACACCGCTCCAAGCCACGTACGCGCTTCTTGGAGAACTTGTAGATACGCTTCTCCGCCGACGAGCCGCCGCTCTTGATCATATCAAGGATGCGCTTCTCGTACGGCATCAGGCCCACCACCTCGCGGATGACCTCGCGCACGAGCTTGGTCTTCTTGCCGGCGCGCTGCACGCACCAACCAATCAATCCAACCACAACAGTCACCAAGCACATCGTTAGCAACGCGTCCGCCGCTCCACTCCTCCTTCGGCAGCGCCAGCAGCGTCGAGCCCAGCGCCAGCACACGCCGCCATGGCCGCATCCCTGGATCGGGACGCGATCCACCCGCTCCTGCCCCTGTCTCCGGCTGCCGCTGGCGCCGGCGCTGCCTGTCGTCTCCGCCCCTCGTCGCACATAGCACTTACTCCCTTGCGGGAAGCGGGGCGAGCCGCCACCTGCTTCTTGTTCACAGGGAACCCCTTGTTCAGACCCACGGCAATTCCAGTGGACGACATGGCTGATGTTTTTTGCTTCCGAAAGACTTAAAGAACCGAACTAAAGTGCCTGCTTCGGCTTCCACGCCAGGGCGCCGCCGGTCAAAAGCCGCGGCATGGAGCGAGCGCCGCGGCCCAAAAACCCCGTCGAGACCAACCATTTCGCATCTCGGGCCGACGAACCGGCCTCCGGTCCTGGACCGGCGGCGGACCGGCGACGAGGATTGTTGTACCGGTATGTATCCCGGTATACCGCTTCGGAGCCTCGGAAGGAATCAGATGGAGCTGAGCGAGGGGTAGGGATCCTCGACAACAAACGACGAGGATAGGGAACCCGCGGGTTTGGCTGAAAGGGGTTTGTTTGTGACGATGCAGGATGGCCTTTGGACCCATAGACCCGCGCGCCAACTTCAAATTCCTCCTACATCTGAGATGTCGGTTGCTGCCTGCAGACCACCAGCTTCACTTCATGCAGCTGAAGCGCCCGCCCTCCTCGCCGCCACGAGCTCTCCGCGTGACTTCATTTTCTTTTGATCGCCACGCGGAGACCCGCAGGCTATAGCAGTGCTCGTTTAGGCAACCAGCAGCAGTCGTGCTTTTATGCTGTTTAACATTCCAACTGCAGATGGAAGTGCTGCTGCAGCAACCGCACGCTCTTCTCTCGAATTCCCATCCACTCGGGCAATGCGACACCATGGTGAGCTTTGCGACCCCAACGCTGGAGTGTTTGGCGGAGGCGGTGCATCAATTGGCGGTTTCTGGCGTGCTGCCGTCGAAATGGAAACGTCGGAAACGTCGGTTGCCTGCTCGTTGCTGGTGGTGGGTGGTAACGCGATCCGCGGGTTTGACCCGCTAAACCCGGGTCGTGGTGCGTCGAACCGTCAACTGACGCAGGGCCTCTTTGGGCGTTGACACATTCCGTCGATTGTGCCGAATGACATCATGGCTGCATCACGCCTGACGTTCCAACAGTGTTTAGGCCGAGCGGCCGCTGTCTCTCGGCCACTCAAGACCCGCCGAATCGAGCGCTTACGTGTGTCCTTGGCTCTCGTCGTGTGGGCGGACGAGGCTCTGGCGTGCCACCTCCTCCTCCGAGGGCTTGGGCGACTGTTTGCGAGTCCCGAGGCCTCCTCTCTCGATGCTGGCGATGCTTTTCCCTTCAGCTTCGCCATTTCTTTCGCCTTGGGATCTTTCTCCCTCTTTCCGTCGGCCATTTGCTGATTCTCCGCCTGCAAACCACCGGCATTCCAGCCAGCCCTCCACTCCCTTCGAGTCTTTGCGCCTTCCATTTCCTTCGCAATCATGGCGATCATGAACCCGGAAGCCGACTCGGCGTCCAAGCAGGCCACGGACAGCGAGGCCAAGCAGCGCGCGTTGGCCGATGCGGGCTACACGCACGTGGAGGGCGCGCCGGCGCCGCTGCCGCTGGAGCTGCCGCACTTCTCGCTGCGTGAGCTGCGGGCCGCCATCCCGAAGCACTGCTTCGAGCGGTCCTTCGTGACGTCCACGTACTACATGATCAAGAATGTAGTGACGTGCACGGCTCTGTTCTACGCTGCCACCTTCATCGACCGTGCGCCGGTCGCGCTCCAGTTCGCGCTCTGGCCAGTCTACTGGTTCCTCCAGGGCAGCTACCTCACGGGCATCTGGGTCGTGGCCCACGAGTGCGGCCACCAGGCCTACTGCTCCAGCGAGGTCGTGAACAACCTGATCGGCCTCGTGCTGCACTCGGCACTGCTGGTGCCGTACCACAGCTGGCGCATCTCTCACCGCAAACACCACTCCAACACTGGCAGCTGCGAGAACGACGAGGTGTTCGTGCCGGTCACGCGCTCTGTGATCGAGTCCACGTGGAACGAGAGCGTGGAGGACGCGCCACTGTACCAGCTCTACCGTATCGTATACATGCTGGTCGTGGGCTGGATGCCCGGGTACCTCTTCTTCAACGCCACAGGCCCGAGCAAGTACTGGGGCAAGCCGCGCAGCCACTTCAACCCGTACTCGGCTATCTACGCCGACCGCGAGCGCTGGATGATCGTGCTGAGCGACATCTTCCTGGTGCTCATGTTGGCGGTGCTGTCTGTGTTGGTGTACACCTTCTCCCTTGCGACGATGATCAAGTTCTACTTTGTGCCGTACATGATCGTGAACGCCTACCTGGTGCTCATCACCTACCTGCAACACACGGACACGTACATCCCGCACTTCCGCGAGGGCGAGTGGAACTGGCTGCGTGGCGCGTTGTGCACCGTTGACCGGTCCTTCGGCTCGTACTTGGACCACGTGGTGCACCGCATCGTGGACACGCACGTGTGCCACCACATCTTTTCCAAGATGCCGTTCTACCACTGCGAGGAGGCCACGAACGCCATCAAGCCGCTGCTGGGCAAGTTCTACCTGAAGGACTCCACGCCCGTTCCCCTCGCACTTTGGCGATCCTACACGTGCTGCAAGTTCATCGAGGACGACGGCAAGGTCGTGTTCTACAAGAACAAGCTGTAGGCACCGCCGGCGAGGAATCAGTACCGCTGGTGACGGTACCGGTACATGTAGGTGTTTTTATACGGTGAGGTCCGGATGGCGGTCAGTGACACAAAGGCGGGAGCAGGCAGGCGGAAGCAGGCAGGCGGAAGCAGGCTAGGAGACAGCAACTCGCGTCGTTTATTAATTACTTTACTGCTGTACATGCATGTTGGTTGGCATCATACATCGCTGAAGGAGCGGGTGCTTGTCGAATTTCGCTCCACGTGCTCTGTCCAAAATGCTTTCTCTCGTTGCTGGCTGACAACCTCCGGAATCGCGTGGCGTTGAACCTGAAGATCCTGCTCGCTGAGAAGCTGCAACCCGCAGGCAGATTCGGATCCAACCATTCGAATGCTTGCAGATGACATCACGCGGCTGGGGTGACCTGAGTCATCAGCGCAACGACCTGTCGAAAACGAATGTCGAAATACGATTCGCTTTTCGACAGTTTCGTGCACCGAAACGTATTTAAGCGAATCTTCTGTTTTGAAGTTGTCGATTGTGGAAGCTCTTCGCGCCTGATGTCACAAGGAACGCGTTGCTGAGAGGAGTGACGTTCCAATCCAGCGATGCCAGGGCGGACACCCCGCTCGGCAGCCCAGGGCCTAGTCAGGGCCCGCCGAACAAAGCGCTTACGGGTGTCTTGACCTTTGTAGTGTGGGAGAACGAAGCTCTGGTGTGCCATCTCCTCCTCCGAAGGTAAGACGACTGTCTTGCGAATTCGGAGGTCTCCTCTCTCGATGTTGACGATGCTTTTCCCTCCAGCTTCGCCATTTCTTTCACCTTGGGGAACATGCTCCCTCTTCCAGCTGGTCATTCGCTGATTCTCCGCCTGCAAACCACTGACAGTCCAGTCAGCGCCTCACTTTCTTCGAGACTTGCGACTCCCACCCATGGCGATTTTGAACCCGCAAGCCGATTCAGCATCCAAGCAGGCCGCCGACGGGGAGGCCAAGCAGCGCGCGTTGGCCAATGCGGGATACACGCACGTGGAGGGAGCTCCGGCGCCACCGCCGCTGGATCGGCCACACTTCTCGTTGCGCGAGCTGAGGGCCGCTATTCCCGAGCACTGCTTCGAGCGGTCCTTCGTGACGTCCTCGTACTATCTGATCAAGGACATCCTTACGTGCGTGGCTCTGTTCTACGCTGCCACCTTCATCGACCGTGCGCCGGGCGTGTTGCCGTACATACTCTGGCCAGTCTACTGGCTTTTTCAAGGCATCCATGTCACGAGCCTCTGGGTCGTGGCCCACGAGTGCGGTCACCAGGCCTACTGCTCCAGCGAGGTCGTGAACAACCTGATTGGCCTCGTGCTGCACTCAGTACTGCTGGTGCCGTACCACAGCTGGCGCATCTCTCACCGAAAGCACCACTCCAACACGGGCAGCTGCGAGCACGACGAGGTGTTCGCACCAGCCACGCGCTCCATGGTCGAGTCCACGTGGAACGAGAGCCTCGAGGACGCGCCGCTGTATAATCTCTTCTGCCTCGTGCGCATGTTGGCTTTGGGTTGGTTGAGCTATCTGTTCTTGAATGGCTCGGGTCCGAGCAAGTATTTGGGCAAGCCGCACAGCCACTTCAACCCGTACTCGGTCATCTTCGCCGACCGCGAGCGCTGGATGATCGTGCTGAGCGACATTTGCTTGGTGCTTGTGCTGGTGGTGTTGGCCGTGCTGGGACACACCTTCTCATTTGGGGCGACGGTCAAGTTCTACTTTGTGCCGTACATGGTCGTGAACTCGTTCGTGGTGATTCTCACGTGCACGCAGCACACGGACACGTACATCCCGAACTTCCGTGATGGCGAGTGGAACTGGCTACGTGGTGCGCTGTGCACCGTGGACCGATCGTTCGGCTCGTACTTGGACAACGTGGTGCATCACATCGTGGACACGCACGTGTGCCACCACATCTTCCCGAAGATTCCGTTCTACCACTGCGAGGAGGCCACGAACGCCATCAAGCCGATCCTGGGCAAGTTCAACCTGAGGGATGCCACGCCCTTGTCATTTGCGCTCTGGCGGTCGTACGCGTGCTGCAAGTTCGTCGAGGATGACGACAAGATTGTGTTCCTCAAGAACAAGCTGTAGGCAACCCCGGCAAGGGTTCAACTTTACTGTGTATTGATTGATACGTTAGTTCAGCACCATGTAGTGCAGAGAGGCCTGAGTGGCGGTCAGTGACACTGGTAAGAATCTCTATTGACTTGGCCTGTTGCTCTCTTCATCATCGCTGTCCCGCAATACAGCCTTCCAGCCCCGACTGCTTCACGCATTATCAACACATGCACATTCATTGATCTCGATGCCTCCTTTGCAGTCAGCATTTCAAACCAGGGCAGTTGAGGTTCTTGATTCGGACCAAAGCAAAATTATCAACCAACCAAGTTTGAAACAATTTTGTGGTTTGGTTCAAAGTGGCTCAAACCACCTAAAATTAGATCCAAAGTTGCATTTCCACGCACCTGGTTGGTCAAATTCAGTTTTGGAGCGTGGTTGGTTATTATTGCTCCGCTGAGGCTGGAAAACAAACCAACGGTTGCCACACAATTGAAACTCCAACCCGTGAAACGCCAAACTTCAGAGATAGTTTGGAGTTTCATCCTCAGACTACAAGTACTATCGTGGTTGAAGGTGGTGAAATATAACTTCAAACTGTTATATTGCACTTAGGCTGTGAAGTTACCCACCCTAACATGCACAGACAAGGAGATGTCGACGCTTCATAACTTCTTTACCGCTGATGCTTGTCGAGTTTAGCTCAGCGTTGTCTGTCGAAAGGGCCTTCCTCTCACTGCTGGCAGGCCGTGCAACCACCAGAACCGATCGTGCTTGAAGACCAGCGAACTGGGAAAACTGCAACACAGCTCACCCTCCTCAATCTGATCCCTCAGAAACCTGATATTCTATTACCGATGATGCGATTCAAATCCACCGATGTCGTTTCTATATAAATTTATGGAGCAAATATAAAATGTGAAACTTGACGTGATCTTCGAGATTTTGACGTGACATTTGTACAGAACTGATGTGAGCACTGAAGGTCACATCGGTTCCTCTACGAAAGCACCTGCAATAACGTTTCTCAGCCACGAAATCTCACCAAAGCACTTCAGCTGGGTTCATTACTAAAAGATTGGACATTTCCATCACCGTTCTGGCAAAAACGCACAAGGCCATATTCTAGAACCTGACGATACTCTTATATCGGATACGACCTTTGCCCACCGACTGTATCAGGTTGGCGGGGGTGGTATACAGGAGCACAAAACCCACGCTTCTGAAAACCCTCGAGGGCGCCCTCCTCAAGGTTTGATGCTTGCACTCCGACTTACTTCGACGTTGGAGGACCCACTCTGCCAACCAATAGCTCTGGTTTGTATACTGGTGACCAGCAGCGTCCATTTGTAGAACACGGTGCGCCATAACAGAGACATTCGTAAGCAGGTGGCTGGTGCCAGCCAGTTTGTTATGGACGGAAGAGCTCTGGCGGATAGCATGCGTGCCGCTCAAGCTGGCATCTTGCGGGATTGAGACCGAGCGCCTTCACTGGAAGCGCAGGTGGTGACAAGTAAGGATAGCTCGTTGGTGTGCATGCTTAGTTCTCTCCCTTTTGCTTTTCCAACCCAGCCAACGGGCAACTACAACCAGCTATCAAGTGTTTCGGAAGTGCCAGCTCCCCCAGCTAGTCCTCAAGCCTGACCCTCTCACTACACCCACCCATGGCGATTTTGAACCCGCAAGCCGATTCAGCATCCAAGCAGGCCGCCGACGGTGAGGCCAAGCAGCGCGCGTTGGCCGATGCGGGATACACGCACGTGGAGGGAGCTCCGGCGCCACCGCCGCTGGATCGGCCACACTTCTCGTTGCGCGAGCTGAGGGCCGCTATTCCCGAGCACTGCTTCGAGCGGTCCTTCGTGACGTCCTCGTACTATCTGATCAAGGACATCCTTACGTGCGCGGCTCTGTTCTACGCTGCCACCTTCATCGACCGTGCGCCGGGCGTGTTGCCGTACATACTCTGGCCAGTCTACTGGCTTTTTCAAGGCATCTACCTCACAGGTCTCTGGGTCGTGGCCCACGAGTGCGGTCACCAGGCCTACTGCTCCAGCGAGGTCGTGAACAACCTGATTGGCCTCGTGCTGCACTCAGTACTGCTGGTGCCGTACCACAGCTGGCGCATCTCTCACCGAAAGCACCACTCCAACACAGCCAGTTGTGAGAACGACGAGGTGTTCGTGCCGGACACGCGCTCCATGGTCGAGTCCACGTGGAACGAGAGCCTCGAGGACGCGCCGCTGTATAATCTCTTCTGCCTCGCGCGCATGTTGGCTTTGGGTTGGTTGAGCTATCTGTTCTTGAATGGCTCGGGTCCGAGCAAGTATTTGGGCAAGCCGCACAGCCACTTCAACCCGTACTCGGTCATCTTCGCCGACCGCGAGCGCTGGATGATCGTGCTGAGCGACATTTGCTTGGTGCTTGTGCTGGTGGTGTTGGCCGTGCTGGGACACACCTTCTCATTTGGGGCGACGGTCAAGTTCTACTTTGTGCCGTACATGGTCGTGAACTCGTTCGTGGTGATTCTCACGTGCACGCAGCACACGGACACGTACATCCCGCACTTCCGTGATGGCGAGTGGACCTGGCTACGCGGTGCGTTGTGCACCGTGGACCGGTCCTTCGGCCTGTACCTGGACAATGTGGTGCATCACATCGTGGACACGCACGTGTGCCACCACATCTTCCCGAAGATGCCGTTCTACCACTGCGAGGAGGCCACGAACGCCATCAAGCCGATCCTGAGCAAGTTCTACCTGAGGGATGCCACGCCCGTTCCCCTCGTGCTCTGGCGGTCGTACACGTGCTGCAAGTTCGTCGAGAATGACGACAAGATTGTGTTCTACAAGAACAAGCTTTAGGTAGAGATCCGGATGGCGGTCAGTGACACAAACGCGAGCAGGTAGCCGAAGCCTTCACGACGTTTACACTTAAATGTTAGCGCTCATTACTCCGAAGGACTGCGTATCGAATCTAGCTCCGCGTTCGTTGCCCCAAACTCTGTCCACAAAATGCTTTCCTCTCGTTGGTGGCAGGACACGCAACCTCTGGAATCGCGCACCATGAAACATGAGGATCCTGTTCAGCAGATTCACCAGGTGGAAACCATGTTGGCAGGTGATCGTCGTCTTGATGACCCACCGTGGGTCATCCATCAGGACAACGATCTGTCGAAAAGCGGTCGCCTCACTTTTCGACGGGGTCGTGCACCGAAACGTACTTAAAAAAGCTTTATGTAGCCATCTCACGTGACTGGACGTCATCCCCCATCGACGTCAGCTTCAAGTTCAGGTATTAATAAACGCTAATACTTTTAGCACATGCACTTCCACGAATTTCATAGTATCGCCTTTCTTTTGCGTGCGTGTTGTCGCTCTACCTCGCAGTATTGTCGCTCTGGAGGGCGGCCAGATGCTCCCGCAGCTCCCTTTGAGCTTCACTCTCGTCTTCCTCTTCCAACTCGTCCTCCTGTTCTTCGACTATCGCGGATCCGCCTCGGATCTCCTTGTTGCTTTCCGCCCCAACGTGGCCCTGCAGATCCTGTCGTCGTCGCTCTGCTGCCAGTCGCCAGTTCTTTGACGTGCTAACGCGACGAGCTTTGCGTCGGCCGCCGCTCTTGTAGTCTGCGTTGCGCATGGCGCTGGCGACGACTGCGTCTCTCGTCTCGTCACTCGAGCCGCTTGGTCGACGAGGAAGCAGCACGGTCTTGTATTCAAACGCCCGCGCTCTTCGTGGCAGCCCGAGAGCTCTTGGGCGATACCAGTACGCAGCCAGTACCAGCACCAAGACGACCGCCGCGAGGCTCGCCCAAATGGCTTCCTCACGAACAGTCGCGAGGCTTGCAGCTTCAGGCGGAGGCGCCGGCTCCACGATGATGTCGACCGAAGAAATGACTTCAGTTGAGCTGCCCGTTGGTGTTTCCAGGACGACGGAAAACGCACGAGACGTGGCATTTCTTGCCCAAGAGGAGCCGTCACGCAACGCTGGAAGGACCCCCACTGCCAGTTGGGCATCTTGTTGGCCCACTCGAAACTGGACTGAACCTCGCGTCTCCACGAAGTCCACCGCCGCGCGAGCAGGCTCAGTGGATGTGGTCGTGGCTGCGGTGAAGTACGCCACACGCGCACTGTCCTGGCACTGCTCGAGGCAGCAGTAGCGCCGCACAGGCACGACCAGCAGCAGTCTGTGGGCCGACGGCTGCTGCACCACCAACGACGTGCTGCTCAGAAACGTGAAGGAGTCCACGCAGGAGGACGGCGGGTCGGCATCCGTTGCCGCGCCACCTCGCACAACCTGCCAGCCTAAGAGCAATGGCACACAGCAGCTCCAAGGCCGCTGACGCCGTCGCCTCCGCTGCCTCATGACGGATCAGTCGCCTCAGAGGAGCCGCCTCCGTGGACGTGCTTCTGCGCAGGTCAGTGCTGAGCTGAGAATGGCAACGTGCGTCCGTGGCTCTGTGGTCTCCACGTATTGTGGCTCGAGGTTGGAGCACAGGGAGGAGACGAAGCAAGCAGTTTATCCGCAGCTAGTCGCTCGTGCTCGAGCTAATTCCGGTGGGAGGAGACAGCGAACAGCTCAGAACCTCCAGGCCAGACACGAAGCGCTCCTGCTCTCGAAGGGTATACAGCAAGCCTATATATAGTCGTCTATGGAGGTGGACCCTCAGGGTCCACCCATCTCTCCAGCCATGCAGGCACTTCCACCTAATCGAACCAGCGGTCTGCCCCCGCCGCCGCGCTGGCGCCTCCTTCGGCGGCTCCTTCAGCCGTCGGCTGCTGCCCGAAGATCTCCTTCTTGTAGCTGCGCACCATGGCCTCGAACGACTTCTCCTGCTCCAGCTCCTTCGCGTGCTTGCGGTCCTTGCGCGACAGCGTCTTGCCCTTCTTCGAGAGCGGCGCCGCCTCGCCCAACGACGCCAGTACCGCCTCTTCAGCCCCGCCGTGTGAGGGCTCCACGCGCTTCCGCTTCTTCGGCAGCGGCTTGACCTCCTTCTTGGCCGCCTTCTTGGCCTTCTTGGCCGTCTTCTTGTCGTCGCCGTCCTTCTCTTCGGCCTTCGCCAAGGCGCGCAGCTTCTTCTGCTCGCGCTGGCGCTGGCCGCGACTCTTCTTCTCCACTTCAGCGCCTTCGCCGCCCTCGCCCTGCGCCTCCTTGAGCGCGCGCTCTTCCTCGCGCTTCTTGGCCGCGTCGGCCGCGCGCTTCTCACGCAGCTTGAGCTTCCCGTGGTTCTCCAGCGCGAACTCGACAATGAGCCGCGACTTGGCGCTGTCGGAGGCTCCAGAGGCCGCCGCCTTGCCGGCCGCGTACGGCGTGTACTTGGGGTTGTTGTTCAGCACCCGCAGAGCCGCCAGCGCGTGCACGTGCTCCACGAACTCCACGAAGCCGTAGCCGCGCGAGCGCGGCTCCTTGCCAGCCTTGGCCGACTCCATGTCGCGCACCACCTTGGCCATGCGCACCTTCACGGGCACAGTCCCGGCCGGCAGCAGATCCGGCTTGATCTCGGCGCGGTCCACGTTCCCGGCTTTCACGCCGGCGGCCGCAGCGTCCCGGAACAGCGTCTTGAGCTGCGCGTCGTCCAGCGTCGTCGCCAGATTGCGCACAGACAGCCGCATGGGCGACACGAAGTACAGCGGGTTCTGCAGCTTCGCCTTCTTCTCGCGGATGGCGCGCCGGCGCTTCTCGATGTCCATCTTGGGCAGCTCCAGCTCCGCCTCCGCCATCTTGTTCACGTTCAGCGTGCCCTCGTAGGCCAGGTACAGGTTGCGCTTGTCCAGTTGGCGGCGCTCGCGGGCGTTCGCGTCGGCGAGCTGCTCGGCGTCGGTCTTGGACACGGCGCGCGTCACCGCCAGCTCGCGGCCGTCCAGCGTCAGCGCGTCATCGCCGCCGTCCGCGAGCGCCGACAGCGTGAACAGGTTCTCCTTCTTCTTCGTCTTGTCCTTCTTGCCCTTGTGCTTGCGGTCGCTGGCGGCTTGCTGCTGCTCCCCACGCGCCAGCACCTGCGCCGCCACGTCGGCCGCTTTGAAGCGCACGAAGGCCACGCCCTTGGACAGACCCGAACCCTTGTCGTACACCACTCGCGCGTACTCGACGGCGCCGAAGGTGGCGAAGAACTCGCGCAGGCCGTCCTCCGACGTCTGGAACGACAGGTTGCGGATGAACAGCGTGCGCTCGCGCTGCGCCTCCGTGTCCTCCTTGGGCGTCCGCACCGTCTCCTTCGCGTCCGCCTCCTCTTCCTCCTCGTCTTCGGAGTCCGCCTCCGCCTCGTCGTCCGTGGCCATTTCCAGCTGATCCTCATCCTCGTCGCCGCTGCCGAGCTCTTCGTCGTCTCCCGCCTCGTCTTCCGGGCTTCCAGCAGCAGCCAGTGCCTGCTTCTCCTGCTGCTGCTGCTGCTCCAGATACTTGCTCTTCGAGAGCGCAAAGTCCACGATCATCTCGCGGCCCTTGAGCTTCGTGCCGTTGAGCTTTTCCACGGCGGCCCGCGCGTCGGCCACGTCGCGGTACTGCACGAAGCCGAAGCCGCGACTGCGTCCCAGAGCCGCTTCTCTCTTGGGCTCAGCTCCCTCGCCCGCCTTGTCGTCCTCCTTCGCCGCGTCTTCCACGGGCATCCGGACAACGCGCACCTCGAACAGCGGCCCGTGCGCCCCGAAGAGCTTCTCCAGGTCCTTGTCCGTGGTCTGGAACGCCAGATTGCGCACGATGAGCCGCAAGCCTTCGGCCTCCGCGGCGCGCTTGGGTTGGCCCGGCGTGCTGGCCGCCCCCTTGTCGCCCGCCACCACCGCATGCGCCGCGCTCTTCACCTGCAGCATGGCGCCTTTGAACACGTGGTGGTCCAGCTTGGCCACCGCCAGCGCCGCGTCCTTCGTGGACTTGAACTCCACCAGCGCGTACGCCTTGCCGGTGCGCGGCTCCTCCTTGAGCTCCACCTTGGCCACGGCGCCCACCTTCTTCGCCTTCTTGAGCACGTGCTTCTGGGTCACATCCGCGCCTAGACCGAAGATCAGCACCGACTTCTCGTCGACACTTGCGCTCGCCTCCTTGCGCTCCACCACCTGCCGAAGGAACTCGCGGTGCTGGCGACGCCGCGCATTGCGTTCGCTCTGCGTGTGCGGCTCGGTCTGGGCTGCCGAACGAGTAGCGGCGGCGGCAGCAGCAGTCTCCGTCTTGACCTTGGTCTCCTTGGGCTTGGCTGGCTGTGCCTTCTCCTTGGGCTTGGCTGGCTGCGCCTTGTGTTCCGGCTCGGCTTTCACTGGCTTTGCCTCTGCTTCTTCCTTGACTGGCGGCGTCTCGGCCTTCAGCGCCTTCTTGGCCGCCTTGGCAGCGCGACGCTCTTCCCGCGCCGCCTTGCGCTCCTTCTTGGCCGCTTCCTTCTGCTCACTCGTCAGCTCCGGCTCCTCTTTGGGCGCTGTGGGCGCAGCTTCCGCTTGCTTCGTGACTGCAGGCGACGCTGCTGCAGCAGACGGCGCTCTCTCGCGCCGCTTGCCCTTCTCCTGGGCGATGTCGATGAGCATCTTGCGGCCCTGGAACTCGGAGCGGTTGAGCTTCTCGATCGCCAGCGCCGCATCGCTCTCCACCGCGCTGTCGGAGGCCACACAAGCGCGAGAGCGGTTAGTAACAGCGCAAGACAAGGCGGGGACAGACACGCCGCCACGTACAACTTGACGAAGGCGAAGCCGCGCGTGAGCATCTCGCTCTTGCGCTTGCCCTTGTCCTTGATGACGTCGATCTTCTTGACGGGGCCGATGTCGCCGAACACGTGCTCCAGCTCCTCCTGCGTCACGCCGAACGGCAGGTTGCGCACGAACACGCTCGCCATGGTGCTGGGCTGCTGCGGACGGGCTCTGGGCGCTGCGGAGGACGTCGACGCGCTTGCCGAGTAGCTGCAGTCTGACCGCTGGCTGGAAATGGCGGAATGCAGCTCTTCACCACCACCAATGCACGCGAGGATCAAGTTCTGCAGGTTTTGAACCACCGCGTGCGGTATTTTAATGCGAGCAATGGTGACATAGTCGATACAAAGGGTATTCATTATAACAGGATGAATGCATGGCAGGAGGCGCGGAGGGATGGAATGGAGGCCAGGTTGATTGGCAGCTAGCTACATGTTCACCCGAACGACGCTCTCTCTAAATAGTTATTAACGCACACGCAGGCACGCTGGCCACGCTGGCCACGCTAGTGTCCTCGCTGGCTCGGTCGCTAGCTAGACACGGAAGCGTGCACTAGACCCGATCGGCTACTTCTCCTCTGGCTTGTAGGTCGAGGACGCGACGCCCAGGATGGCGGCCATCTCGGCGGCGCCGTAGCTCTTGGCGTCCTTGTTGACTTGGCGCTTGCGGTAGTGCAGTCGTCGCGAGACCGTGGTCTTCTCGCCGCCAGCCTTCTTGCTCTTGCTCTTGCTTTTCTTGTCCTTCTTCGCTTTCTTCTTGTCCTTCTTCTTGCTCTTCTTGTCCTTCTTGCTCTTCTTGCTCGAAGCGGAGTCGTCGTCCGACGCCTCTCCGTCCTCGCTGCCGCTCGACTTGCTGCCGTACGACTTGTTGAGCGTCTTGAGCACGTCGGCGAAGCCCGCGGCCGTGTTGGACCAGCCCTGCACCTCCGCCTGCTTGAGGCTGCAGCCCACGCCCAGGTTCTCCGAGCGACGCGCGATCTTCACGTGCGTGGCCTGGCCCTGCAGGTCCTTGCCCACGCCCTTGCCGGCCGACCAGCCCATCTTCATCAGCATCTTGAACCCGAACTTGGACGTGTCCGCGGCCCACGCCATGTTCTGCAGCCCGCCCACCGCCACCATCGTCTTCCCGGCCTCGTCCGTCGCCACGCTTGGCGAGGAGGAGGAGGAGGCAGCCACGTCGACCGCCGACATCGTTAACGTGGAGGCGAAGAGCGCGGAAGAAGAGCACGAAGCGACGGAATGGAGACGGAGCTCTTCGGGCTTTGCGACTGTGGCTTCCTCGCCACCCAAACCGAAAGAGTCAGGTGCGACAATCTTTGCCTCGAAATTCAAATATAACCGACATGTATCACTGATATAGGATGATAGAGGATTCAATTCCGCAGAGAGTGATTTCTATTGAAAAAGCTTCAGACGCTGTCTAAACGCATGGCTCAAGTAATTAAACTTGACAGAATTATCAGGGAATACAGTAGAACTCCAATACCCGATACACTGTTCTTAACGACAGATACGTTGGCGAAATGCCGCTATTGTGGCAAGCTAGAACGTGTGGAACTCCTCCACGAACTTGGCGAGCTTCGCCCCGAGCGCCGTGCGGAAGGGCGAGGCCGCGGAGCTCAGCGCCGCGTGGAGCGCTTTGCCGCCCGCAGACTGGTAGCGCGAGGGCACCACCGCCTCCACGTCGTAGTCGCCGCCGCAGTCGGAGCTCAGGTCCAGGAACTTGAGCTCGCCCGCCACATCGCCATCCGACTGCTTCAGCGTGCACTTCAACGTGAAGGTGAAGTCGAAGATGTACCGCTTGGCGCCACGCACCACGGCGATCGACGCGTCGCCCGAGAGATCGGACGCTTCTAAAGCGGTCACGGCGCCTTCGCCAGTGCCCAGAGGCGCCGACACGCCCGCTACCAACGCCTCAAGCTTGGCCTTGGCCCACGCAGTCATGTCCTTCTCCTCAAAGGTGTTGCCTTGGTTCCAGGCCGAGCCGCCGGACACGCTCTTGATCTGCACCTGGTCGGCGTCCTCCACCTTCTTGGGCGCGATGTCGCCAATGAGCTGCTTGGCTTCTTCAGTCAACTCGTTGTTGAAAAACGTGGTCACGCGTCCGTCCGCCAGTTTCTTGTACCCGCGCACGTGACCGCCAAGGTCCGCGTCTTCATCCACAGTGGCGATCTTCGTCGGATTGACCTTCGCCGACGCGTCATCTCCAGCAGAAGCTGCGCGGCCCTCGGTTACTTCTACGCGCGTCACCACCTTCCTCACAGGCGCCACTGGCGTGGCCGGCGCCTCCTTCTCCTTCTTCGCCAGCTCCTCCAGCTGCTTGTACAGCACTGTCACCGACTTGTTGTTCGGCTCCAGTGTCTTGGCGTGATCCAGCACGGCCAGCGCGTCCTTGAACCGCTTGAGCTTGGCCAGCGCCTGCGCCTTGCGGAAGAAGCCCTTGGCATACGCGGCGTCCAGCGCCACGCAGGCGTCCGCGTCCTCCAGCGCCAGCGCCGCCTTCCCCATGGAGCAGCGCGCAGCCGAGCGGTTGGCGAAGAAGATGTGCTGGTTGTGCAGCGGGTCGCTCGCGTTCACGACGATGGCGCGCGAGTACAGCGCCTCCGCCTCCTCCAGCGACTTCTGCTGGAAGGCGGCGTTGCCGCGTCGCTTCAGCTCCGCCACCAGCCGCTCCAGCTCCGCGGCATCCGTCGGGATGGGCCCGTTCAGCACGTCCGAGTGCCGCGAGAACGGCAGCATGCCGTCGCCTCCGAACATCTTTCCTCGGATCCAATAGGGCTTTGCTGGCTGGGTGCGTGGTTGGCAAATTGGTTGTGGAGTCACGACACCGAAATACTGCGCGGGTCACTATTCCTGATGTTCCAGAACTTTCGACCAAAATACCAAAACCAGGCGGGCGGATGCGTAGTGCGACAGAACAAGACCGGTCGTTTAATTCTTGCGGATACCTTATACCTAAAAACTTCAAGCGGAATGAACGAGGCTCGCACACTTCAACTCGCGTCAGGCATACAGGAGAAAGCGACACGAACCAGTAGGAGCGAGGGGAACGGACCACGTCGCTCGGCGCGCATCGCAAACAAACGGCAGCAGACTAGTGGACACGAGAGCAAGTCCAAGAGGATGAAGTCCGATCCGGCGTCACATGCGCTAGCGTCGGCTGCGGCATTCGACGAGAGGCTGCGCGACGTCTCTTCCTTCCGCGCGGCAGTCCCAGTGGTGAGTGGTGTGCATGGTGTGCTGACGAACTACAGTACCGGGCTCACAAGAGTATCGATGTTTGTTGCACGG
>MBAC02004346.1:0-33465 GCA_001712635.2 Nothophytophthora sp. Chile5 | reverse complement strand
AAAATGGGTGATAATTGAGCCCATCACTAAATAAAAATTTAAATGTTCATTTAAACTCCAAATAAATATTTAAATCTTAAAAAAACTTTTTAAAAAGATTTAAATGAAGTTTTTACCATCACTGCCACCTCCCCTTTCGATAGAGACTTCACGTCGTGGGCAGGGTTGGCAAGCAACGCACATTTCCCAAGAGCCTCATTCACTGGTTACGTATCCGAAATCCCGGGCGAAGTCGCGCTGGACCGTAATCTGCACGGGACTGGTGCTCCTCGTTTGCAAACAGGAAAAAAAGGAAAGCTCCACTCCACCCAGCAGGCAGCTGCATCTTCTTCTGTCCCATCCCACTGTGGACCGCTCCATCCACATGGGTGGGGGAGACGGTGGAGCGACCCACAAAGTGTAGGTTCCCGCAGAGTGATGACCACTTCAACCACTTGAAGGGGCACTTCAACAACGGACGCGACCGTCGGATTCCAGCAGACGCCGCGCTTGAAGCCCTGAATGATTCATGTCCACGCAGGTTGAGGCAATGGAGGCTGAGCAGACTGCTCAGCTGCAGTTCCCATGCACATGACGGACGAGGAGGTGGGTTTTGCCGGCGCCTCCGATCCCGCGCCGCCAGAATCAGCAGCGCAGTTTCGCTGGCGCCATATTGCTGAGCTCCACCGTGTATTGACGAAATGATGTGCGCTTGTCCCGCGTGATGCGTCGCATTCGCCCTGCTCACACGAAGTACTCGTGCTTGTCTTTCTTCGATGGCTCCAGCATCCCCTTGTATCGGCGGTACAGCTTCTGGACCCGCAGCGCAGCGCGTTCAAGCGTGTGTGCCCCAATCAAGATGAAGAGCCGGTCGCTGCTGAGGATCTCAAGGTCGGCCTTCGGGGTCGTGATCACAATGGGGAGCTCCACTTGGTTCGCTTCCCCCATGGCTTGTGTCGACATGCGGTAGATGCCCACGCAAATGCCCGAGTACGACGAGCAAGCGAACGAGCGGAAGACATCCGTGTACGAGCAGCCACCCTGCTGCCACGTTTCAGACAGTGCCGCGAGTAGACAGGTTAGATAGGTCGGTGAACAAAGCAGAGGGTCTTCAAGACCAATACTGCGTACCCGGAGCGCACGCGGCACGGCGAAGGTATGAATCACTCCAGTGCAACGCGGTCCGCCGACCAGTTGCCGGATAATCTTGTGGATGGACGGGTTGAAGTAAGTCTGCAAAGGCGAGCGAAGACGAGATCACAGTTAGCATCGACCGAATCACCGTCTTTACCAGAGAAGCAGCACTGCCGTCAATCAGAACCCGGCGGCTTACCTGGACGACCATGTTTTCGCACAGTTCTGGATGCAGCAGCCGACCGGACATGTACAGCGGCAGGCCGAAGATCTCCTTCTCGGACTTTTGCTGCGGGACATCGTGCTGGAGGATGTTGTCCCAGAGCTTGAGCACTTCCAAGTCCCGAATGTCAGACACGATGCCGTTGCTGCCGCCTCCTTTGCTCGACATTGCGGTGTCCAGCTTGTTGAGCTGGAACGACATGCCCATGAACTTCGAGTTCGCCTCGTCCGCGAGTTCAGTGATGGTGAAGATCTTCACGAAGTCCATCTTCAGCTCCACCAGCATCGTGGCGAAAATGGCCTCGGCATCCGCGATGCTGGACTCCAACTCGGAATCAGAAGCTGAAGAGGAGAAGATGGTGTTTCTCGCTCGCTTTCCCAGCACAACCACCGCAGCAGCGGCTTTCGCGCCGGCGCGTTGCAGATCGGAATACACGAGAGGGCTCCCGCGGACGTAGTACACGTCCTTGTACGAGCCTAGAGCTCGGGTCAAGGCTTCTGACGGCTCCGCGGTATCCAGAATCGTGATCGGAGGGTGGTTGACGGCGTACGGCCCGCGCAGCGGCAGCATCAACCACTGCAGACTGTGTAGAGCCTCATCACCGAGGAAACTGCACACCACAATGTGGTTCGGGTGCAAGAGAATGTCCAGCGGCGGCGTACTGAGCGTGCCAGAGTTTCCCGCGCTAGACGGCTCTTTAAATTCGACAGTCCCATGTGCGTCAATCCCGAACAATGGCGTCTCGTACGGGTTGCCTCCAGTAATGGTTCGGTTCGATTGCTTGAAGCTGAGTGCAATACTCTCCAGCGAGCGGTCCTGTGGAAATTGCACACACAGATTCATATACAGCAGCCGAATTAGCAGGTGTAAAAGCATTTACGTCCGAAATGTCATTATGGTGAAGCCGCACCACCACAAGCGAGCCGACTCTTGCAGATCCAAGCTGCCAGAGAAAACGACATCGGGCGTGTTAGGTCAAAACAAGCCGCTTTGCATCAAGCGAGGCACATGCGTGTGACCACGTACCGGGCTGTGACGTGTCATCGAGTGGTAATTGGGGGTCGTGAACGACGTGTACGCAGTTAAGCTTCGTAGTTCGTCGCAAGGGAGATCATCTTCACGGGCAGAAGACAGGGAGGGGTGGAACACGTCTCCCGTCGGGTTCATGATTGTGGAGGTGCTTCCCGGCCGAACCACGCCTTCTTGCCTCACTTCTTCGGGGGATATGCCGTAATCGAAGACCTGATCGAGATCGTCGGCAATGACGTAACACTGAATCCACGCCGTCATGATCAGACTGTCGCCGGGGTTCAGTAACACCCGCGACTCCGACCCATGAAAAAATCGCGGGTCATCATCTGAGAACAGGACTTCCACCCCAATCAGCAATACAGTGCCGGAGGTTTCCGTAAAAATCTTGAACGCCGTCTGAGAAAACGAAAGCCCCGTGTACTTCTGTAGATGAGGGGTGATGCAGAGAAAATGCACGACGATTTAGTTTCCAACGGATGGGGAAGGTATCGATAGGCAAGCTTCGTACCTTCGACAAGTGAATGAGATACATCTCTTTCGCAGCCCCAGCGTAATACTCCTTGATCCAGCTTTGTTCACGTGACTCCACTTCCGCTGTCTGGATATCAGCACTCAAGGATTTATTCTTCCCGATCGCCCCCAGCAGCGGCGTCTGACTGTCACCATCGTCCTCGCTGGAGTTGACTGATAGACTCGACGCCAAATTTGAAAGCATCGTCGAAAGGCCATGGGAGGCCGCGTTTTGCGCGAGCGTTCCCATCTTGATCACATTTTCACAGATAACATCGTCCGAGTCAACGCCGGCAGCGAGCATGTGCCGCGCACTCTCAGCACGCAGCACCATCACCAGAAATCGCACCGATGGCCTGCAAAGCAAGATAACGTTAGTTGCAATATGGGAAGCAAGCCGTACTGCAACGACCCAGTATCATTTCACGTACCCGATGTAGCGCTTGGTGGCGAGCACTCTCATGATATTCATCGCGTCTTCGTTCGCTGGATCATCCGTCAACTTGTCCGGGAACACAAACACCGCTTGAGCCTGACGAGCGAGCGAACGTTCCAAATCCTCCGCCTGGGTGGCATTGCCCGCCACGTACGTCACCCGAACCGCGAAGATTGGGTCGGCTTTTAGCTTGGCAATCAGGTGCTTCGTGAACTTCGACTTGCGGTCACCGAGGACGACAGCTTCAAGCTGTTGTGTACCAGATTCAGACACGTGATCCGCATGGAAGAGCTCTCGCAGGATCGCCGAGAGCTGCGCGAAAGTGGGGTTTCCCATAATGAGCACGTGCTTGGAATCCGGCTTAGGCGTAAAGGACGGGTTGCCGATCTGGCGCAGTCTGTACAGACTGATCAGGTTGTCGATCTCCATCGAGAACAAAATGATGCCCATGATGATGAACATGATGGCCAAAAGCCGACTGAGCACTGTCTTAGGAGCATTGTCGCCGTAGCCAACCGTGCCAAGCGTCTACACGTAGAACATCCAGCCAAACCAGCACATTCGTCAACACCAAAACACTTTAACAGCCATAATAGGATCCCACCAAGGTCGCGTACCACAACAGTGAAGTAAAACGAAAACATGATGGACCAGGTATCGTCCGAGCACTCGGACGACTCGTTGCGGGTGATGGAGCCGTCGTCACAGCTGTACAAGTGCGCGAACCCGTTGTTCGTAAAGAAGGGCATCTCGCCGAGTGTCTCGAGAAAGAACATGATGGATGCTCCCACCATGATCATGAGCAGGATCTTGATGCCTAGACGCACCATCATCCAGCCTTTGGTGGATCGGGGCACATGCTTTTCCATTTCCAAGTAGCTGCGCAGGATGAACACCGGTCGCATGACTGAAAAGTCCAGGTACGTGCGTGTCTGGACGCCGTCGATCAGTTTGGTGGAGCCAAAGCCCACACCGAAGTTCGACGCGAGACACAATAATTCCAGAAGAGTGAGTGGCGAGAAGCAGTAGAGGATCTTGTATCGCGAAGCCAGGAAGCGCACGACGTCGTCCACCAGCGCAATCAAGTACAACGCCAGCACGGTGTAGTAGGACCACTCCGTGACGTCGTACGAATTGAGTCGCGACATGGTGAGCCCCAAAATGGCGAAGGACACCAGCAACTGCACCGGCCGGTTCTACGGAAAGCAACACGAGCAACATGAGTAGGCGCACGCTACTGCTCGACACAACTCAGAAGAATCCCTTACAATGATAGCAGCCGTGCGGGACGTGCGCGCCCAGCGGCGGCAGTTGAGCGAGAAGCCGAGCTCGCCTTTCATGAGCGATTTGTGCTGGCGACGCGAGGTGACCGTCCAGAGCAGCGAGATGGCGACGAGGCCAGCCAGCAGATACACGGCGTGGATCACCTGCTCCTGCGTGTGGTCCCAGCTAGCCACGCAGCGCGGCGTGCTCGCGGTGGCATTAGTCTCCTCGTTCTGGTTGATGCAGATCATCCCCATGGTCGCGGCAAGTGCGCGCGCGCTTCGTGGTTGAATGCGGAATGAACTCCACAGATTGCGGACAGTCGTGAGTGCGGGTTGCGGTAATTGGCAGCCATGTGGCAGAAGAGGCAGTTCATGTTTCGCCAAACTGTGCACGTTGCTGATTCTCTCTCCTTTTTAAACGCAATGGAAGAGTCTCTTCTGGCATTCAACCCCAGAAAAGCATTCCTATTTTGGCAGTGATTTCCGTACACTTCAGGCAATATGTCAGTATTTTGAGGGAAACATAGTGACACAGCGACCACGCACCAGCAAATGATCTTCACATCTGAAGCGCTTCTGACCAGCGATAATTGGCAATGGCGGCCGAAAACGCCGAGTCGGAGCCGCCAGCGCAGCGCTGGCGCGACCTGCAGCAGCTCTACGTGCATCGCGACACGCTTCGTTGCGCACTAACGCGGTGTATTGCCTGCTGCTACAAGATCGTGTTGCATGGGCGCCCCGGTCTGCTGCCCAACGTGCGTCCCGAGATGTGTCCGCGCATGGCCACACCACCCATTGACGACGGTGCGAAGGCGGAAGCTGCTGCGGTTTATACTCCCCAGCACCGCATCGGCCTGTACGATGCGGCCAGTGTGAAGCGGATCTTGACAGTGGGCGATGGCAACTTCTCGTACTCGCTGGCGCTGGCTAGAGCGCTTGGTCCGGACTCAGGCGTCCAGCTCGTCGCCACCTCGCATGAGAGCAAGGACTCGGTGGTGGAAACGTATCCGGATGGCGAGAGCATCCTTTCCGAGTTGCACGCCATGCCGCACGTGACAGTGCATCATGAAGTGGATGCGACGGATGCCGCGCAGATGCAAGCGCTGGGGACGTTCGACCGCGTGATCTGGAACTTCCCGTGCGTTCGAGCTCCCCGCGGCGAGGACGGCCAGAACCAGGAGATGGAAATGAACAAGCAGTTGTTACACGGCTTCTTCGCGCATGTAGCGAAAGAGCTAACGGCTACTGGGGAAGTGCACGTGACTCACAAGACTAAGGCGCCCTTCGGTCAATGGGGGATCGAAGCCATCGCGGCATCCAACGCGTTGCGCCACCAGCAGTCCATCATCTTCGACCGCTGCCTCTACCCAGGCTACTCCAACAAGAAGGTGCTCTCCAAGGGATCTTTCCCCATCTGGGACTCGCAGACCTTCGTCTTCGTGCCAGAAAGCAGAGCGCAACACGCCGCCGCTGTGGAAGCCGAGGACTCAGCCACATCCGAAGGAAAGCAAGATGACCTGCTCGTGCCGGTCACGATGGAATTGCTCAAGAAGTTCTACCTGCTCTTGACCCCGTCGCTCGACGATACGCTGTATGGCAGGAAGAAGAAGAAAGGGAAAAGCTTCAGCAAGGACAGCGGCAAGAAGAGAAAGCAGAGTGCCGTCAGCGGCGGACATTCCAAGCCGAACAAGCAGTCAAATTCGGGTAAGAAGAAGCAGCGCAGGTCGTGAGTAGCTCGCAGCAGGTCTTCGTTTGCAATAGAAACTCATAGCAATCGCGCTATGCAGAGGCTCCGCGCAGCCGAAATATAGCAATCTCCAGCCAGCTCGTGCATGGCTGTCGGCCACAATTGCTTTGCCACAAAGAGGTGGTCGTAAAGTTATCACGCATACGGTGGCACATTTCACTCAGAGCGATGGTCACTTCAACCAGCCGAGGCGGCGCGCCGACTAGTCGCTCGACGCTCTTCAGCAGGCGCCGAGGTTGAAGGCTGAGCAATAGGCGAAGCGAGCACGCAGAGGCGGAGAGTATCTTGTGGCTCGACAGACACCGCGAGGGTCCGTCGCCTCGATGGCCGACCTGCTGCTGAACTGGCTCAACCATGAGCTGCAGCTATCCACGCGCGTGACGGACGTGGCGGTGGATTTCGCCAGTGGCTTCCTGCTCGGCGAGATCCTGCACCGCCTGAACCAGCAGCACAACTTCGCTGACTTCATGCGGAGCTCCAGCGCCGACGCCAAGATCGTCAACTTCTGCTTGTTGGAGCCCAGTCTGCGCAACCTCAACATCAAGTTCGACGCTAATGTGGCCGCCGCCATCATGAACGAGAAGCGTGACGCTGCCACCAAGCTGTTGTATCAAATCAAGGTATGCCGTGCGAAAAAGGCAAGCGGGAGCTGCTCGCAATGCTCGTGGCTGAGTTATTGACGAACTGTGTGATGTTGTCGTGGTGTACGTCGCAGATGGCTGCCACTCGATTGGGAAGAGCGCCCAGTGTGTCTACGAAGTCGCTGGAGCGGACGGGTATCTTCCCGCTGCATAATAGACCCGTGAAGCTGACGAAACCGACTTTCGACGAGGAGAATCACCACTCTTTCGAGCGTTCCATTCGACGCCACGTGCACTCCGTCTCCACTCTCCAGCAGGAAAAGTGCGTGCGTGTGCTGTGTTGTCGTGTGCACTCGGAGAATTCTCAAGGTGTTTGGGGGTTTATGTTGGTATTGTTCATGCTTGTTGGATAGAGAGCGCATTGTGGAGGAGGAGGTGAAGCGGAGAGCCTACCTCGCGAGATTGGAGGAGCAAAGAGAGCAGCTCGAGGCTACCAAAGCGGAGCGACTCCATCGAGCCTACATCCACAGCAGCTTCATTAAAGAAGCGCTCGAAGAGACCGATTCTCCTGCTTGGAGGTTGGCGCTTGAGAAGAAAAACGCCCGCGAGCAGCGAAGGGCTGCATTTTTCCAGCAACTGGTCGAGAAACGTGAAAAGGCAGAGGTTCGTGAGCGGCCAGTTTTTTATTTGCCTCCGTACTGTATCCTGCACAGTTGTGTTTCCTTCGTCGTTTTGGTGACATTCTGCTGGGTTGTTGCCGTTGTTTATGACAGGAAAATCTCATGTTCAGTCTCCGTCGGCAAGTGCGAGATGATCTGAGCGAATTTAGTGTACGTGGAGAAGAAATGTGCCTCTTAATTTGGTTGGAACCGGGAGGAGCGACTGATTCTGCGTTGACGTGATCGGTGTGTTTGTTCAGGGTGATCGCAGTTCAGCTGCTAATAACGTTGGCGCCAAGGTTCCTTCTCGCAAGTCTGTTGGATATGGTATACGTTCTCTCACCACGGCACTTGGTACAACTTCCGACAAGAAGAAGAATTCGACCTCAGGCTCGGCTGGGTCGGTTCTGGACGATAGGGAGGTCTACTATGCGAACAACCCGGAGTTGGAAGGTGCACTGAGTGCCATCAAGCAGCAAAAGCAGCAGCGTGAGCACCGTAAGGAAAATCTGGCGCGAAGGCGGAAGCGCTTTGTGCAAGAGTGCGTCTACACTCATTCTCGGATCGGGTCAGCACGCGTGACAAGTTTCCTGGAGAGCGTGGTTCTGCGAGGAACGAACAGTGAAAAGGAGGTGCAAGACGAAATGGATGGTATCTTGGTCTACAAAGAAGTGGTACGTGAAAACCGCGCGATGCGAAGCCAGGAGTACGTGAACCAGGAGGAGTTGGATACGGTCGCAGCGGTGGATCGCGACACGAGCTCCTACCACAGTCTTGTTCTCCAATTTGAGGATGACACTGAGATGCAGACCATCCAGCAAGATCGTGTGAAGGTTTCCATTGAGGCAGCTGACCATCATCTCAGCGAGATCCTTTCGCGGGCTATCATGACAGACATGGTGGAGTTCGTGCTTTTCATCGCGGCCAAACGCGAGGAAACACTCTACGCGAGAGACTCGACGGTTTTACTGGCTCCTGAGACGTGGGCAGAGTACAAAACCCAGTTTGCGAGCTGCCACGATCTCCGTGACGTGTCAATGCCAACTACTGAAGATTCCAGTCAAACCGAGCTGCTGGACAGGCATGAGTTTGAACAGTACCTGGCGATTTTTCGTCCGTTCTGCATCCCTGCAGACAGCCTCGGATCATCAACAGACGTTTCCTCGGCATCTCCATGGTGTCCTCCAGATTCTCGCTTCCTTGGAGTAGTGGATACAATTGAAGACTGTTTCGTGCTGGGAGAAGAGATCAAATATTTGCGATGGACATCTCACACAGCGTCGCTCCATGATGCCGAGCCAAGCACCGGTAAAATTCAAGAGCAGGAAAGCAGCGTCATGGCCAACGAACAAGTCGCTGCCACCGGTTCGAAAATCGGTCCCTATCGACAGTTGCGGATTCTCATCTTTGGTCCGCCGTTTGCTGGGAAGGAAACGCAAGCGAAGCGTCTCGGCGAGAAGCACAACTTGGCCGTGCTCTCTGTCCATGAGCTTATCCAGAATGTAATTCACAAGCAAAGTGAACTTGGACGGCAAGTGGCAGACACTCTCTCGAACGGAAACGAACTTCCGCCCGAGCTTTATGGTCGTCTTATCGTCGAAACCCTTGAAGAGATTGAAGCGGAGGCCCCCATTCCGACAAGCAACAACGAGAAGGAAAACGTTGCTGCTGTCAAGAAATCGGGCTGGGTGATCTACGATCTGCCTGGAACGGAGCAACATGGCCGCCACCTCGAGGAACAGCTTACGGGTTATGTGGATCCAGAGCTTATTCCTTCTCCTTATGATTTTGAATCGGCCATTGCCCCGGGTCGCAGCAAACCTGCGCTCTCGCCGACACTCCTCCATGGCAAGTCTGGTGTGGATCTCGTCTTCTATATCAATTGCGCTACAAACACGGTCCTGGATCGCTGTTTGGGTCAAGTCGAAGACGAGGCAACGGGCCAAAGGTGTCATTTACTATCTAATCCCCCGCCAGATGATTCGATTGTGCGACATCGACTACACCATGTGGACCGAAGCGCACACTCCAGTGAGCTTCTATCGCTGGATTGTCTGACAAACGACGCCTTCGCCTGCGATCAAAAAGCCTGGTACGCCAAATTCCAGACGTTGCACGAAGTGCCACCTAACAGCGCCATGACGGTGGAGGAGATCCATGAAACGATGTCGGCAATCGTGGATGTATTTGAGAAAAAGAAGGCGATGGAAATGCTGTCTCTCCAGCACGAGAAAGAAACGAATGAACTGGCGCTTATGGCAAGCGAAGAAGAGCGGCACAGGCGTTTGTTCAACTTTGAAAGTTCCATCAGTGAGGCCCAGCATGCCGTCGTTACTTGCGAAGCTTCCCTTCAGGAAGCAGAAGAAGCGAAAGCAAAAAAGGAAGACATCACTGAACTGCGCCAAGCGATGGAAGAGGCCCAACAACGACGTGAAAGTGCCATCGCCGGCCTGAAGAGCTGGATGAACGAAGAGCAGGCGCTCCGTTCGTCGACCAATTCGGAATTTTCAGGCGAATTGGTGCCTGCAATGGCAAGTGTATTGGTAGTTGAGTGGGACGCTATGGAGGCAGCATACATTTCCAGCATGAAGGCGAACTTTTCGCTGCAACGGGGGCTGCGCCGACTCGTTGCTCAACGCTCACAGATGCTAACAACCGAGTTCTGCGAATTCATGCGACGCTCTGACCAGAAGCAGGTCGTTGTGAATCAGTTCCAACGACGATTCAACGAAGTGATCGACGAAATGCGCTATGATGCCCTTACAAAAGTGGAGCTGCATGCTCGAGTGGACATGCTGCAGGACGAGTTGGAAGCTCTGACCAATACGAGATCGGCAGAGAGCGAAGAGGAGCTTAATGGTATGGTCGGGGATGGATGGACGACAGATACGTGTCAACAGAGCGCTACCATTTATCAGATGGCGCTGCAGGCAGAGTGCGATCGCTTCCGAGCCTCCGTCCAGCTACTGATAGACGGCTATTACGCTGCAAGCAGCGATCGATCGCAGTTGACTAGCGTGGTGGAGAATTGGAAGGCGCACCAATCCCGTTTGGAGTTGGTGTGCAAGGTTTATCACGACACGACGGTAGATGTTCCCCAAGATGCGGCACCCTCAGCGGCAGCAGCAGCGGCAGTGTCAGTGGCGAAAGGGGCCCCCAAAGGACGAGGCAAAGCGTCGACTCCAGTTATCGCCGCCCCTGTCGGCGTGGCTACGGCTGGTGAAGATCCCCTAGCCGATTCCTCGGCAACGAACGAGTTGCTTGCAGAGTATGATCGCGTTCTGGAGCGCTGCGAGGCGCTGGTGGGGGTTATCGCACCAAGTCTGACCTCTACCCCGGGGGGTGAGGTGGCTCAGAAGCACGGCGGGGCAGACCCTCTATCGAAGAATGATGTCGGCACGGCCAACTTGATGAATGGGATCCGATATGAGCACGCCCTGATGCAGAGGCGAGTGCGGTTCCTTCAGGAAGCCACGCAGACGACATGCGATCAAATCACGCGGTCAATGCTGTCCGTTGAGTTCACCTTACGGGACGTGCTTGCGGATCGAAAGGAGCGGGAGCAAGTTGCGGTCGCAGCATTGATCGAGTACATCCGCCGTGCCATCGAGGCCGAAGTGGCTCTTCCTGCCTTCATCGATGTCACGGTACGTGGTTCGCTCTCTCCTCTCTCGGTGAAGATGACACGCTGGCGTCTAACGCGTCTCTTGTGTTTGTACAGCCCGAGGTCAAGGAGCGTTTCCCCATCACGGTGCAGCTGCGTGAGGACACGATGGTGCGTGTTGACGTCGGCAGTCGATTGTTCCAGCGCGCTCCGCCCGAAGCGCCGCCCACTATTGAAGAAACACATGCTGTGCTGCTCAACGACCGACAACGCGGCTGCCTGCAAGATGCGTTGGAGTCCCAGAGTCTTGATGGCGCCGGGCTGCTTCCGCTCTGTATCCTGGTCGAGACAATGCTGGCATTGACGTCCCTCCCGGATGCGCTTCCAGAAGTCTGGCGGCGCTGTCCGCCGCACGCAATCGCACAAGTGCGTATCCCTGCTTCAGTATCCACGTGCTTGTCGACGTGGATGCCCGACGACTGACTCTCCTACTGTTCTGACAGATCGCCGCGGGTTTTACACTGAAGTCATCGGGCTTTGTCGACATCGAAGCTTTGCTCAACGCTATGAGCAGCCGAGAAGACTTGCTGCACCGGTTCTTGGAAGAAGAAGCGAAAGAACAGCTCGAGCATCAGCAGAACTTGGAGCTGCTACGCCAGCAGGAACAGCAAGAGCAAGAGCTGCAGCTCCAACAACAGCAGCAACAAGGGGGAGAGGCCAGTCCAGCAGAGACGGTAGGGTAGCAGGCTGGTGCTCAAGCCACGAAGAAACGGAAGCAGAGACGCGGCCCGGGCGCGACAGAGGTATATTGAGCAGCGCATCTTCGCGCATCCGATTGCCCACCGCTGAGTATGCACCTGCCGCATCCGGTACGAATTCGCTTCCTCCGTCCACTACCTCCTGCCTCTTGGGTGTCTTCTATATCTCTGTTCACCTGCCGCCATCTCCGTCACAACCCCATCGCCCACGCGTGCTCACAGAATGACCGGGTTCTCGCCGACCTCGGCGACGAAGTCGTGCACGTCGCCGAGGAAGATCTTGAGCTTCTTGTCCTGCAGCGCGCGCATGCGGTTCTTGGGCAGCATGCCGTACACGGCCTTGCGCAGCACGTCCTCGGGCTTGCGCTCGAAGAGCTCCTTGGCCGTGCGCTGCTTCAGGCCGCCCGGGTGACCCGTGTGCCAGCGATATAACTTACTGTTCCACTTGTTGCCCGTGAGCACGATATCCTTGGCGTTGATGACCACGATGTAGTCGCCGCAGTCCACGTTGGGGGCGTACGTGGGCTTGTGCTTGCCGCGCAGGATGGGCGCCAGCTGCGACGCCAGTCGCCCCAGCACCTGGCCCTTGGCGTCCACTACGTGCCACGCCACCTTCGACGCATTCGCGATCTTGCTCATGGTTCCACCGCGGCGTACGGAGCTTCACGCGACGGCGATCGTTCCTGCTTGATGCTTCCCGGCAAGTGGGAGCGACCCGACCAGCCACTCGTCGCACAGGGCACCACCGGTCTACCGGTATTTTCTAACGTGTGTTTCTACCTCTTAACCGCTACCCGACAGATCGAATTTAAGCGACGCGTCTCGAAGGTCGAAAATAAGCGGCGCGAACGGAAATTAACTCGGACGGAAGCCAAGCCAAGCCATTCGTCGCTCGCGAGGTCATGGGGCGCTACACGACGGTGCAGACGTTCAGCGACCAGGACGCCAAGGGGGCCGCGGTGGCGTACGACGCGGCCTCCTCCTCCGCGCCGCCACCCTCTGCCGCTGCGCCCGCCCCCGCTGGTGCTGATGGCGCCGGAGCGAAGGCCCAGGGCGGCAGGGATGACGCCTCCAAGTTCCACTTGAACCGCGTGGACAACGTGTCCGGCAGCTCCGCCGGCGCCGGGAGCGGCGACTTCCACATGTACCGCGCGGCTCGAAGGCGGTACGCGTCCTTGCGATGCAATCGCCCACTGGGCACTCGTTGTCTGCAGGCAGTTGCGGTTTCTAACACGGATGCACCGGCGTGAACCAGAGAGATGGAGCGCGTGGCCCAGATGGAGCAGCGCTACGCGGAGACCAAGGCGCAGCGCGAGTTCGAGGAGAAGCGCAAGCGCAGCCTGGAGGAATTCGAGGCCAAGGTGCAGAAGCGAGCGGAGAAGCGACGGCGCCGCAAAGAGCGCGCGAAGGCCAACGCGCTGCGCAAAGAGCCGGACGAGGACGACGAGCAAGGCGGATCGAAGGAAGCGAAGGAGGCGAAGGCCATCGCCAAGGAGACGCAGGTCCCGGAGACCCCGGGGGGCGTCCCGGAGATCCCGAACGACGGCAGCTTCTTGGAGCGGATGCTGGCCATGCAGAAGCAGCAGGCGGCGACGACCTCGAGCCAGAAGAGCGAGGAGGACGCATAGCAGCAGCCCGCACTGTGGGAACCAGCCGCCAAGCTAATGCAGCACGTTTATGAATGACTACGCAGGCCTCTAGGCTTAGTGTGAAGATCTGGCTGAGCTGCGGGGGTCTCTGCTTGCGTTGCTGTCCTTGGAACTCGCGCGTGGGGCTGACTGGCGGCCTAGTTGTCGTCCTGGAAGAGCAGCGCGACGCCGCGTAGCACCCACTTGGAGCTGCCGCAGTCGGTGGGGAGCGTCGCGAGCAGGATGTACGTGTGGCCCCGGAAGCGCGTGAGGTAGACCGGACACTCGTAGATGCTCGGGTCGTGACGCAGGTAGCCCACAGACGAAGGTTCCCACGTCGGAGACGTGGTCACAGCCTTGACGTACATGACGGGCATGCTCCAGAGCAGCTCCTTGGGGTTGCTATCCAGCAGCGTGCCGCCGCACTCCGTCGGGGGCGACGCGCCCACCGGATAGCGCTCCGTGACCTCGTCCAGTGTGCTCCAACGGGCGCCTTCGAGGATCAGTCCGTGCACGAAAACGCCGTCGTCCGGGTAGTTCGACACCGTCGAGGGGTCTTGGATCGTGGTCACATGCGTCTCGACCGTCATCTGGTTGAGCGGCATGAACCGTCGACGCGACGTGACCTGCAGACACGCCGTCGTGTACGCCGTGGGGTTGAAGAGGCCTGGCAGCCAGATGGAGAAGGGCGTGACGAAGCAGGCACCGCCGACTGTCGAGGTATCCCCCGCCCACTCCAGCATTTGGTGGTAGCGCTTCACCATGTCCGTGAACCAGCCGCTGAGCGACTTGGTGGAGGGCCACGCCTTCTTCTCCCACTTGCACTGCGAGAACGGGTTGCGGCCAGGCACTTCGTTGAGCGTCATGGCCGTCGCCAAGTCCTCCATCCCCTGCGACATGTTGAGTTGGCCATTGAGCCCCTTCTTCAGATCGCCCAGGGACAGACGGATCTCCTCCAGCAGCACGTTCATGCGACTGCACTCCTGCAGCGCTACCACCACGAAGGGCCCGTGCTCCTCGGTCAGATGCGGCGTGGCGGCCTCCACGACGTCCAGCATGTTGAAGAACTCGGGGCAGCGCGCCTCCAGGTCTTCGATGGTCGCCCGCAACGCCGAGGTCTTGTCGCCGCCGCCGCCTTCTTCTCCGCCTCCGCCCCCGCCGGCGCCGCCTCCGATAGTCACAATCGTATAGCACAACGTCTCGCACGTCGTCGTGAGGTAGCCGATCTCGGCATTCGGGTGCAGGCCGAAGAGCGGCGGCGCCTCCGGCACCATGTTCTTCTCGATGTAATTGGCGTACTCCGCGAACGAGAACTCGTGGGGATTGGGCGACTTGAAGCCCGGCCCCAGCTCCATGCCGTTGAGCAGCGCCGGGTCGATGAGCACCGTCAGGTACGTGTTGTTGGTGCGGCGGTCCCAGGCGTCCGTAATGTGGCCGCCGTACATGATCTCGCCGAAGAGATAGCGCAGGTCGTCCCACGGCACGGAGACGTTGTTGTCCAGGTACGAGTGCAGGATGTTGGCGCAGATGGTGAGATCCCCCGTGTTGAAGCTGTAGGCGCGGCTCCAGCCTTGCTGGCCGAAGCGACGACGCCCCAGCACGATGGCGTGGAACCAGCACAACGCGAAGAGACAGGCCTTGAACTCGGACGGCTTGGTGCAGGCCTGGACCTTGTCCTCGCCGAAGTTGGCCCACGCACGTCGTAGATTCGACTGGATGTCCGACGGCGCCTCGTTGGCCACCTTGATGCAGCTCTGTAGCAGCGACTCGGGGATGTTGAGCATGTCTGGCAGCGGGGGAGGCTCCGCCGAGATGAAGCACCGGAAGAGATCGTGCGCTCCTTCGGTGGCCACCTCCTCCAGTTGTCGCTCCAGCGTCGGCAGCCACGACTGCATCAAGTGCACGTTCTGCAGGATGATCCAGCCGCCCTCGGTGCTCAGACGCTTGAGCGCGTCGCCCGCATACGCCTCTTGACCCTGGCCCATGGAGATGTTGATGAAGTTGTTGTTCTCGAGACTGACGCCGTTGGCTTTCCCGAGCGTTTCGATCCAGGGCGTCGGGTCCACGCCAGGGAACAGCACGAAGAAGATGGGGATGCTCGGGTTCGTCTCGGCGTACGTGGCCTCCATGTTGAACGGCGGCTGGGTCACGTACTCTTCGCCCAGTGACTCTAAGATGAAGGTGCGGAGCGCATTCGTCACGCGATCCGGACGCATGGCACGCAGCAAAATCAACCGCTGGAACGACGTGAGCTTCACGAAATCCCCAGGGAGTTTCTGCCGCTCGGCGTCTTCCGTGGCGAACCACTTGCGCCATTCGTCCGGGTCGTTCTGCACGGCATCGCCCAGGCCTTGAAAGGCCTTGGCGCTCTCCAGAGCCTTGAGCTTCGCCCAGATCGCGACTGGTAGCCACTCCGAAGCGGAGCCAGCGTTGCCTGCGTCGGGGTGCGCCTTGCTGATGAGGAAGTACTCCACCTCCGAGTCATGCAGCAGCCCGTCCTTCAGCAGGATCTTGAGACACAGCATGGTGGCCACTGTGAGCTTATTGCGCTCGAAGAGGCCGCGGCGGACGTAGTTGTAGACACAGGAGGTGATGCTGTCCATCAGCACCTGGCAACGCGTCTGCATCTCTTCGTCGGTCAAGTCCGTGACTTCAGCTTCGCCTCCTTCGTCCTCCCCGGCTTCTCCCCCCTCGACAGCTTCGCCTTCGCCTTCTGCTGCTGCGGGAGCGCCAGCAGCAGCCGCTTCTCCTTCAACAGCGGCGCCTCCGGCCTCGCCTCCGTTCGGGGCGTCTTCACCGGCGCCTCCTTCAATGGCGTTCCCACTCTTAGGCGCGCGGTAGATGCCCGAGAGGAAGACCTGCTGGAAAGACGCGAGCGAGTAGATGTAGTACGAGTGCACCTTGCTGATGTCGTTCATGAGGAAGAAGAGCAGCGAGCCACGCGCAGCGATGCTGCGGTACTTCTCGCTCGTGATGTTCACGGATTCCTGCGTCTTCTTGGCGGCCTCCATGTTGTTCTGTGTGCGCTGCGCCTTGTGCTTCGTGTCGCTCAGGATCTGGATGAGCGGCTGGTTGTTCGTGATATCGTCGTCGGCGCTCGCCAGGTAGAAGAGGATGTCGTCCTCCAGCTTCTTGAGCTCAATCTTGCCGTTGTTCTGCTCCTGGATGAGCTTCTCACGCTTCACAGCCAGGTCCTGCCGTTCCTTGGACACCACGAGGTTCAGCAGCTGGTCTTCCAGCCCCAGCATCGTCACCGTGAAGTTCACGATGGTGCACTCGGCCTGGATCTCCGGCGGGTAGTGCGGGTTGCCCAGCTTCGTGTGCAGATACAGGTGGAAGTTGTCGTTGTAGGGCACGGAGGCGTCGCCGATCTGGATCTCGTAGCGAGCGCCGCGCCGCGACGTCGAGCGCTGGATCACCGGCGCCAGGATCGGGTCGATCTTCTCGCCCAAGTTCTCGATCAAGAAGGCGCCGTCCGTGCCAATAGCCGTCTTGAGGCGCTCGATCCACATCTTCTGACCCACCCGCACGATGATGAGGTTGTTATGCGCCTCCATCTCTCGGATCCACGCGATGGCTTGCAGTTGCGGGTCGATGATGAGTGGCCGACGTCCCATGGACACCGTGGTCACCACAATGGCGCCGTTCTCCGTGGACACGCGGTCGGACGGGAGCTTCTGCGTGTTCCACTGCGCGATCTGCGCATCGTCCGTGAGAATCAGCAGCGGATTGGCTTGCTCCGACATGGCGATGCTCTCGCCCCCTGCGGCTGTACGCAAGAACGGCACCCAGTGCTTGTTGATCAGCTCGTCGCGGAACGGCTTGGTGAACGGCCCGATGTACGAAATGAAGGCGGAGGCCAGCAGCACGTCTCCTACCAGCAGGTCCTTCTCCTTCTGAAGCTGCAGCACGTTGATGCCCCAGCGCACGTTCTCGCTCGACAGATCGTTCGTGAGCGTGCCTGCGAGCTTCATCTTGCGGTTGCCGGCTTCAACAGCGTTCACCGCGTCCTCTTTCTCCTTCTCCGCTGCGGCAGCTTCCTCCAGCAGCTTGTCTAGCTTGGCCTGCAGGTCCGCCACAAGCGCGTTCACTTCGGTGAGACGCGCATTGGCAGCCTCCAGCTCTAGGTTGGCCGCGGCCAGTGCCTGTCGCTTGGGCTCGACGGTGATGACGATGTCGTAGTACATGACGATGTTGATGACCCAGGAACACAGGCCTGCAGCCGCCTTGTTCTTCGTGAGGATCGTGTCGTAGTTGAAGTGCTCCTTCTCCAAGTACTCGCGCACTTCCCTCCAGTTGGTGGGCGGCACTTTCCCATCATCCACCACCTGTTTGAACCCCACGAGGTAGTCGATGTACTCGGGGATGTTGCCCAGCAGCTGCTTCTTGACCGTGTCCCATTTGGCGTCCTTCACCTTGCCAGCCTTGGTGATCTGCACGTTCGGATGCACACCAGCCAGCAGCACCATTGTGGCTGAGAACACGTCGTCCACGCCTGCAGGAGGCTTCGACATGGTCTTACACTCGCCCAGATCCTTCTTGTTGAGCGAGTCCAGCGCCGCCATGGCCTGCTCCACCGCCGGCTCCGCCTTCGCCAGGTCCTCCTGCGTCGACCGCTGCTTCTCTGTGACCTCGGCCTGGATGACGGCGCACTTGGCGGCCTCGTCGCCAGCCTTCTTGCTCTCCGTCTCCACGTTCGCCTTCTCCTTGTTCACCGTCTCGGCGATGCCCAACGCGACGGCCTTCTTGTCCTCCGCGGCCTCGAGGATGACCTTGAGCTCCACCTCGAGTCGCGACACGGTGTCGCCCGTTTCCTTGAGCTTCTGGAGCCCTTTCTCCAGCCGGTCGATGGCCGCGGCATACTCCTCCACTTTCTTGCGCAGGATCTTCTTGTAGAGCTGCAGCAGCTCCAGATACGACTTGGGCGTCGTGTATACATACCGACGCTCCACCTGGAAGAACCGCTCGGCGCAGATGTTCACCGACCGGAAGGAGAACGGCATGAAGTTCTCAATGCCCGCTCGCGACTCGTCCGAGCCCAGCAGGTCCCCGATCTCCTTCAGCTTCTCTCGCCCGACAGAGAGCAGCGCTTCCTTGGGCCAGGGCTGGAACCAGTCGATTACCGTGCAGTTCACGAGCGCCGGGAACTTGCGTGCGCGACTGCGGAAGTCATCTCCGACAGGCGAGAAGCACAGACACAAGTGCAGCCGCTTGCGAATCTCCGCTTGGAAGAACTTGATCACCTCTTTGCGGTCTTTCGACCCAGCTACAGGCGACAGCAGATTCACGATGTTGTCCATATCTTCCATCGCGAAGAGATCCGGGATCTCGCCTGAAGCCAGCAGGTCATTCAAGTAGATGAGGAACTTCTCGTTCGTGATCTGCGAGTCCGTTAGCATGAACACGACGCCGCCGTCTTCTTCGTTGCGGGAGAGCATCTCCACCACGGCCATGTGCATCTTGCGCAGATCCTCCTTGAACTCGTTCTCGCCGTATTTGGAGCTGATGGTGATCTGTCGCACTGCACAGCCGCAGATGTGCGAGGCCAAGCGTGCCAACGACCGCTTGCCACTGCCTCCCACTCCGACCAGCAGTGCGTGGCCGCTCTCGTTCCGCAGGATGCGCACGATGCGACCAACGTGCTTCACTGCGTCGTCGAAGAGATCCAGATGCATGGCCGTGTTGTTCTCGTTGTTGTTGTACTCCCGCAGCTGGATGTGGAGATTCAGCTTGAGGTCGTCCAGGTTCGTGCCCATGACCTGGTCGTATTCACTGTCGCCATCCTTCGTAAAGTGGCAGAAGATGAGCGGCCACGAGTTCTCGGCGGCATAGTAGCGGCTCGTATTGCACGACGCGAAGGACTTCTTCACCTGCATCTGCACCAGTTGGTTGTACTTCTCGATGTCGGCCTTGCACACCAATCGGTCGCCGTACACACGTTCGCTTTCATGCAGCCACAGCAGGATGAACTTCTCCGTGGTGTTGAAGCGGTCCTTCTTGGAGGCGATGAGGCCCTGGAACACGTTGGACAAGTGCCGCACGTTGAACTCGTAGTGGAAATTGGCCGCCGTCTTGCGGAACGTGTTCACCACGCTCGTGTGGAGACTCAGCGCGGCCTTGATGAGCGCGTTGGAGAACTGCGAGTTGCTGAGTTCATCGGAGAAGCCCGACAGGTGGCCGCCTAGGAACGTCTCGTAGATCGTGACGAGACTCGGCGCCTCCGGCATGCCCATGGCGAACGTACAGAAGTGGCGCTGTAGTCGCGGGTCAATCAGAAACGAGCCTGCTGTGGGGTTCATGCCGGCGACCACTTGCGTGTTCAGGATGTTCTGGTTCTGCAGCTTCGTTCGGTCGAACCAATGCTTGTACTCCATCACCTGGCGCAGCAGCGAGATGGCGCTCTGCGTGTTGTACGGGTCCACTTCCGGCAGGTTCAGGTCGTCCATGAAGTAGATCAGACGCGCCTTGCCCGGAGGCCCAAGGTTGGCGCCGGTCTTGCGCTCCAGCTGTCCGAACATGGCCTGCTGCAGGATGGCGCCAGCAGTGTAGAAGTTGAAATTGATGGTGCAATAGCGGAAGGCAGCGGTGGCCTCGTCCTTGCTCAGCTTCTTGAGCATTCCCATGATGTTCTGCGTCTTGCCGGTACCCGCAGGCCCACACACCATTACCGGGATGCTCTTGGAGATGAGGTTCTCGAGCCAGAAGGCGATGGACGCCGTCTCAGTCGTGGGCACCGTGATCTGGTTGATTGGACTCGGGGACTGATACGTCTCCGTGTAGAAGTACGGGCTCTTGGCCCAGGAACTGAACTTGGACGCCTCCGGATCCAGCCAGAAGTCGAACACCGTGTTGCTCGCCGATGCCACGAGTTTCACGTCCTTCCACTGGTTTTTCCACCAGTTACTAAACTCTGCCGAGTAGTCCGTGCCGTCGTCACTCATAGTAAGAATCGAGCCAAAGGACCAGACGCAGCAGAAGACGAACGTGTTCTGCATGACGGTGTAGTCCTCCAGCACCTGCGGGGTCAGCAAACAGTCGATCATGTTGAGCAGGTTCGTGACGAGGGTCGTTTCCTCCACAGGCACGACTGGCACGAGCTTCTTACGGAAGAACCGGAGCGTCGTTTCGATGTACTGGTCGAACAGCGCCTGGAATTTGGTCCGTGTGTCGGGGGTGAACACCATGTTCCTCAGTCGGTGGTCGACGGGTTGCTGGCAATGCCGCTCCAGCCAGCTGTCGATCATGCACCGCCATTGGTATCCTTCGGAGGTCGAGATGTACAGAATACCGGCACGCGAAACAGTAGCAGGTGTGGCGTACACAAGGTCGCGGATCTCGAAGATCATGCGCATGTGTCCCTTGAGCGGGATGCGTTCGTTGGAGGCCAGCGTGAGCATCCGGTTGTCGTCCATGACGGAGTTCATGGACTCGATCCAGTTGGCATCGAGGTCTCCGTCCAGGATAATCCACTTGGGGTTGTTGTCCTCGTCTCCATTTTCGCGGCGACGCGAGCCCAAGTCGCGCATAATGCGAGAGAGCAAGCCATCTTTCCATTCGCGCGTCTTGAGCACGATGTAGCCGTACAGTTCGTTCGTGCTGACCGACTTCGGGTTCAAGTCCTGCACTTCCATGGGGGTCCCCATGATCTCACGCGCCTTCTTGAGCGTCTTCCAGGTCTCCGTCTTGCCGGACGACGGCGGTCCCATCACGAACACGCAATGGCGGATAGCCAGCAGTTCCGCGAGCTGCACCACTTTGAGCATGAACTCCGGACGAGGCGTGTTGCCGATGGCTTCCGAGGCGCCTTGCACCATAGACTCGAGCTCCATATCCCGCTTCCGGGGCGGATCATTCCGCACGTCGACGTTGGGGCTGTCGCGAGGGAACAGATCTCCCAGCAACCCGAAGAAGATCACCATGTCTTCCGCGACGATCTTCGGGATGTTGAAGTCTCGCAAGGCGCGCATGAGCAAGTCAATCTCGGGGATATCCGGCTCGGCGCGCTTGAAAGCGCCAGCCACACACAACACGCTCTTCACGGCACGAAGCCCCCAATCGTAGTGCAACTGCTTGGACAGCAGCTGTCCAAGCAAGGAGTACAGTCCGTAGAACTTGGAGGCCAAGATCTTGGCTTGAGTGAAGCCTTCCGCCATGAGCATGTTCTCGCAAATGAGCACCAGATCCGGCACCATGACAGTCATAGGGCGGAACAGAGCTTTGAGACCTTCGGGGAGCTCCGAGCGCCCCAAGTACCCGGGGTTCATGGTGATGAAGGCACCAACTGTGGGGTCCAACATCACATCGTCGTTCTCAAGGACGAACCTCTCATCGTCGGCTTTGCAGGCGTCACACACGGCCTTGAACTGGACGGAACAGACCGAGAGCACCTCCGGCACGAGACGATTGAACTCATCGAAGCAGCCCCAGGAGCCAGACGACGCGAGGCCCTTGAAGATGTTCCCGAGACTCTTGAAGTCCATTTCGGGCGAGCAGTTGAACACGTAACACACTTTACCGAGCGCGTTGGCCAGATCTTTCGTCGTCTCTGTTTTGCCTGTCCCTGCAGGACCCGCGGGGGCACATCCCATCTGCAGGTTCAACGCCTGTGTCGCTGTCACGTAGATTCGATCCGTTAATGGAGTGATCACAAGTCGCGGCCCGTTTCCGAGGTATTCGTAGTCATAGGGAATGCCAGCGTCACAGATGAGGATCTGCGCGCGTGCGTTGTGATCACCGCGGAACGTGCTGTCTCGCTTCAGGAAGCTGCCTTGGGCCGGCGAGAAGTAGTGCTTGAGCTGCGACTGCCATTGGAAATGGGATGCGTCGTCCACTCCGGCGCGGATCATGTTCGCCACGATATCGCGACCGTGGGCGTCCATCGTGATGAGCACCATCACGCGTTGCCGCTCGGCATACGAGATGTTGCTTTGTGTGAGCTTGATCAGGTCTTCCAGCTGCTTCTCCTGCAGCTTGTTGTAGTTTTTCAGCGCGTCCTTGTCGTCGCTCTGAATGGAACGGAAGGCTCGCTCGACTTCTTGGACGTAGTGGACCCCAGCCGCCAGTAGAATGATCTGCGCGGCGTCCATGGGTTTGTCCGTCTCATCCTTGAAGTTGATCCACTCCACTCGAGGCATCTCGGTGTAAGCCACGAGAGATCGCGCGATATGCTTGAACAATGTCAGCCGCATGGCACGCATGATGGTCTCGAGATAGATCTCCGCCTCTCCGTTGAGCACGGGCGGCTCGAAGAAGTCGACGATCTCGTGGCCCACGCCGGCCACAAACGAGGTAGCGACGGGTCGTTCGCCAGCCGCGCGCTCCACGAGGGTGAGCGTCTTGGTTGCCAAGTAGATCTTGGAGCAGTGCGGCATGATCCGGTCCGGATGAGATCCGTTCGACAAGATATCGAGCAAATCGGCCTCGGACATGAAGTAGAACCGAGGGAACTGGCGACGACGCCCGTCCAAGAACTCCTTCAGACGGTGCTTGCACAGCTCGAGCTTCTCCACGATCCCCTCCAGACGCTTGATCAAGCCTGCTTCCGTACATGCTTGCTGCGCATTGAGGATCTTCCACGCCTTCTTGAGGATCATGCGGACTTCCGCATCAATATCTTCGAAGTCAGTGGTCAGTTCAGGAAGCTGCTTCTTCACTTCTTCGGACTGGATGAACAGCGGCTCCAAGTAGCTCCAGGATCGCTGGATGTCCCCCAACAGCAGAACGACTTCGTTGATCGATGAGAGGCCAATCTGGAGACTCGCGACGCGCGGTTCAAACTCTGACTGGTACGGGGACGCGCTCATGCCCTGCACATCGATCTGATGCGTTTCGAGCAGCTCGAAGTTTTCTTCTGATATCTTGAGCAGCGGCACGATGTCTTCTTCCGCAGCGCCTGGGTTGTACGGGGTCATTTCCCAGTTCACGTCTGCCCATAGACCCTCCAGCTCGATCAGCCGCAGCTCGAGCTCTTGCTCTTTCTCGGCCTCGTAGCAGATCTCATTGATATCCGAGCTAAAGTTGAACAGATTCTTGCTCAGGATCAGGGAGAGGCGCTGCTCCGGGTCTTCGTCGGGAGTCGAGAACTCCCCCGTGTGAGCCATAATTCGCTTCCAGTGCCTTGGCCGCATGTAGCTGGACGACACACACCGGATCAGTGGATGCGTCTTATCGAAGGCCTGGCATTCCTTCAAGATCGACGTGTACGCGTCGCTCCACTGAATGCCCTTGGGGATCTTCTTCAGCTCCTTGAGTGCCGACTGGACCTCGATCTGGAGCGCATTCACGTCCACCTCCTTGAACAAGATGTCATTGGTCGCCTTGAAGAACGTTTTCGCGCGTTTGATGATCGCCCAGACGGTCTTCATGGCGTCGGCATCCGCGCGCATGAGCCCCATCATCCGCAGTGACTCGTTCATGAGCTGCGGGAAGCCGAAGATGGAGCAGAGTTTCGTGTTCTCCTCGCATTTCTTCATCTCCGCGTTCCAGTCGACGAGGTAGCTCTCAATCTTCTCCAGCCCCTTGTCCGGCTCCAGCTTGGACGACCAGAAGTCCAGCGTCTTGAGCGTCTCCATCTTCTGAGCAATCATTTTCTCATACGCGACGATTTTCTCTTCGGTCTTCTCACTGAAGACCCGCGTGGGCTCCTGGACGCGCTTCTCCGTCACCGGGATTTGCTTCTGCACGTCTGCGAACAGCTTCTCCATGTTCTCAATCTCCACAACCTCCTTGTCGACATGGCCGCCGATCTTCTTGATGTTGAGGAAGAGCTGGCGCACCTGGTCGAGGACCAGGTTGTTCGTCGTCTTCTCTGCGTCCAGCTTGCGGATGATTTCCTTCACCTTCCGCAGGGTCTCAAGCCCATCTGTCTCGTTGCTTGGTATGTCCTTCCGCAAATCAACAAGGAGGCGTCGGAACTCCCCGTTGCGCTTGTTCATGGTCGCCATCACACGCCGGATGAGATCAGGCGAGTCGAAAGCCTTCTGGCTTGTAAGTGGCGGCATGCACTTGGCCTTGTTTTCCTCAGTCACGGGCTGGAACCACGCGGTGAACGGCGATCCGCGGACGGGACCCTCGACGCCACCGAAGGTGCCTGTGAACACCACGGAGATCTCGTACTTGCCGGGTTTGGACGGCGTAAACGTCACCACATACGTGCCGTCGTTCTTGTCGGCGATGGACGTGACCTGCTCCTCTTCTGCCTCCGCGTTCTTGTCCTCCTCACAATGCTTCAGCGTAATGATGAACTCGTCTCCGCCACAATCCCGAAGATTATCGTCTTTATCCCGGGCCTGAATGATGAATGTCGTCGGGGCCTCGGCCAAACAGTTTTCGCTGAGGGCAGCGATCAAGCAGGGCCCAAACGCCAGCGACTTTGGTGCTGCAGTCACTGAGTGGAAGCGGAAGGACGTGGAGACGTTTGTGTACATTCCGCCGGACAACGACACACGGACCTCAGCGGGCAAGGGGCCGAATTTCTCGAAGCTGGGGGCGGTAGCCTGTAGAACGGTGGGGCTGAGCACGGTGCCCAAGACATCGACGGAGCCTTTGCCTACCGCAAACCGTAGAGTCGCACTTTGCCCCGTGAAGTTGAAGCCGATGATTTTCACCTTGGCATTTCCCGTGATCGGTCCTTGCTTTGGCTCGATGGACGAGATCGAGTACGGCGGCCCGACAATCTCGCTCGCGTTGAGGACGTGCAAATCGTTGTACCAGCGATTCGCCCAGCCACCGAAAAAGATCAAGTGACTGCTGTGCGCATCAAACACCATCGCGGTATCTGCGCGGGCGCTGGGAGGGTCTCCTTTCACCGGTGGATTCAGCCACACCATCGTGCCCGTATCCAGCACTGCCGTGCTGTTCAGATAGGCTCCCTGTGCCGTGCCAGACTCCGCCAGGTCCCCGCTGTTCCCGCCAAACATGAAGACTTTCCAGTGAGGCACGGCGGCGACGCTCATGCACGTGTGGTTCCAGATCGGCGATGGCAGTGGAGTGCTCAGCAGACTCCAGGTCTTGGTCGGCAAGTCGAATACGAAAATGTCCTGGAACTGTTTGAAGCTGTTCCACCCACCGATGACGAGTAATTGCTCCTTGACCAGGCACGTTTGATGGCCCGACCGCGCCTCCGGTTTCTCCCCGTCGGTTTGAATCTCTTGCCACTTGAAATTGTGCAAATCCAATGCGTGCAAGTCGTTGAAGTCGGTTCGTCCGAAGCCATTACCACCGTAGCCGCCGAAAACGTACATCGTCTCCCCTACCAGCGTGGCGCTGTGGGCTCCACGGCATTGCGGTAGCCCCTCCCAGAAGCCTTGAGCGTACTTCTGCTCCCAAACTCTCAGTTCCGTGTCGAAAATCCACAGGTCGTTCATCCGCTTTTCAGCTGCGAAGCCTCCAAAGATGATGATCTTCTTCTCGAACAGAACAGCAGAATGTCTCCAGCGTGGGGCTGGGGTGTCTTCCTCACTGTGTGCGTTGGTAATCACCTTCGACCACGTGTACCCTACAGTCAACGTCTCGCTCGGTCAGATCCCTCCTCTTGTCCCGCAGAAGGGTCGTTATCGACAGTCTTTCGTACCGTTTGTGACATCCAGCTTATAGAGGTCGTTGGTGGGCCCCGGCGGAGATTTATGGTCGCATCCACCGAACATGTAGATTGACGTCTCCGTTTCTGAGCTTTTTAACGTGAAAGAGTGCCCCGAGCGCTTGACTGGGATCTCACCGCCCTGCTTTGGCGAGATCCAAGTCATCTCGGGCTCGCAGCCATACCCGACCGGCTGAACCACAACGAAAAAGGAAACGACACGAACACTTAGTGACCCCACGCCGAACACACACACTGGTGATGTGCTCCACGTACCATGCTGGCTTCGCCTGTTGCCTTCTCAGAATCCCGGTGTCACCACTTGTCACTCCTCGAAAATCCTTGGCACGCCGCAGTCTCTCCGGAAGCTTTCTTGTTATCTCTCTGGTGCGCGCGCACTGGAGTCCGTCGAGCCAACTGGAGCAAAAACCGCTGATGCCGGGGGAGAAAGATCTGCAGCACAGTGTATTCCTCGTGAGCTGTTGCAGGCAAGAATCAACCCAAACGGCCGCCATTCAAGAGTCGCGACCAGTCAAGCGCTCGCAGATCCAAGATATGCTTCCTGGGGGTTCCGTCCTTTCGGCTCACCTACATGAATAACTATTTGTTGGCTCCACTGCGTCCGAGAAAAGCAGCCAAACACGCACGTTCAGCCCCTCCCTCATCTCGCGCGTACCTGTGTGACGCATCAGTGCATGCGCACGTATTAATACTGTAGACCCCCTTCGTACTCATGAGCGTGCTATATTTTCTTGTGGCTGCTCCGCAACCACCTTCTTGCATTCACACGCTCATTTCGACAGGTCGTGGTCCCAGCAATCTCCCCCTGGGCCCGCGGTAATCGTGGAACACAATCGCCTGCTAGAACGGACGCTCCAGCATCAAGTGTCGCTTGACTAGTTGTTGAATTTGAAGAACACGATGTCACCGTCTTGCATCTACACAGGAGAAAACGAATCGTTTAGAACAGGGTGTGAGGCCAGTCATCCTAATGCAAGCTCCCTTCCTCCTATCGCTGGGGAAATGACATCACAATCGTACCTCGTATTTCTTGCCCTGCTGCTTCAACTTGCCTGCCTTCTTCACAGCCTCTTCCGTCCCCACTGCAGTAGAAAAAAAGCAGGTAACGGCATTAGTTCAATTATCGAAACCCACGCAACCACAACAGCACATGACACCCCCCAGGACAGCAATATCAACTTACGCTCTTTCAAATCAGCGAACGCCTGCACTTCGGCCATGATGAAACCCTTCTCGAAGTCCGTGTGGATCACACCAGCAGCCTGAGGTGCCAGCCGACCCTTGCGGATCGTCCAGCCGCGAACTTCGTCCTTGCCGGCCGTGAAGAAGTGGATCAGACCCAGAGCGTGGTACCCCATCTTCAGCACGCGGTTCAGGATCGACTTGTGCGTCGGGTTTTCCTTCATGTACGCCTCCAGCTGACCCCCAGCGTCCAAGTCCAGCATTTCCAACTCGAACTCGCAACTAAGGGGAATCACCATTTCGTTGCCGCCACGCTCCTTGATGAACTCGGCAATCTTCGGGAGGTACTTGTTGCTCTTGCGCAGGTAGTCGCGCTTGCTGACATTGATCAGATAGACCACCGGCTTGGCCGTCAGCAGCTGCATCGTATTGAGCACTTCAACCTCGAAGGCGCTCCAGGTGCCGAAGGACACATCCTTGCCCGCCTCCAGCCACTCCTGAATGCGCATCAGCGCCTCGTACTCCAGCTTCTTCTCCTTGCCTCCCAGCCCGCGCTCCACGTTCTTCTTCATGCCCTCCGCCGTCTTGACGACGCGGTCAATGTCCTTCAGACGCAGCTCCTCCTGGATGATCTTGATGTCACGCACGGGGTCCACGTTGCCTTCCACGTGAGTCACTTCCGTCGAGTCGAAGGCGCGCACCATGTGGTAGATGGCGTCCACAGCCTGAATGTGCGACAAGAAGGCGTTGCCCAGCCCGGCGCCCTCGGCAGCGCCACGCACCAGACCGGCGATGTCCGTGATGGAGATGACGGGGGGCACGACGCTAGCGGGCTTGTACTTGTCCACCAGCCAGTTGAAGCGCTGGTCGGGCAGGGGAACCACGGCGTCGTTAGGGTCGATGGTGCAGAACGGGAAATTCTCGGCGGGGATGTGCAGCTTGGACAGGCAGTTGAAGAACGTGCTCTTGCCCACGTTGGGCACGCCCACGATGCCGATCTTCACGTTGTTACCAGGACGGCCCAAGTACACGCGCGGGGCCTGCAACATGCACACAAACACACACAGAATCCAAGTGAGCTCGTTTGTACCGCTCGGCAGCCGCGAGGGCAATCAGGGGGAGCGTACGTCGTCATCGGATTTCTTCTTCGGCGGCATCTTGATGGGTTGGCGAAGGGAAAGCTTTGCTGCTGGCGGGTTGAATGCGTTGCGCGCGCGACTCGGACAAATGATCAATGGCGCTGCGCGCGCGAGTGGCGGGTGCATGGATCACACACACAGATAACGCCTAGCGAGGTTTTGATTAAGTTGACGTTCTCGAATGTAGAAGGAGTTTTAAACGATGTGATTTGAACGATTGGCACTAAGTTCGCGTTCGCCATCGAGCATGCAGACTCGCTAAGTTCGAAAACCCGCAGTTATCAGATCGCAAAATGGCTACAAAATACCCAGCAAAGTCAAAGCACGAGGCTCTCGGTCTATCTTTTTAGCATGGTCCGGGTTGAGCTCAAAGATATCGCTTGGGCGGAATTGCAAAGCGTTCCTAGCATGACGAGTAGCAGCAGACGGAGATATCCACCTAGTTGTTGAACTTGAACAGGATGCAATCTCCATCTTGGACCTGCGTTGTTGCACAGCAAGCAAAAGGGGAAACTCGTGAGCTTCCACAGGTTTTTGGGACAATCCTCGCACACCAAGATCCCTGTTTTCACGCAGACCCACCTCGTAATTCTTGCCCTGCTGCTTCAGCTTGCCAGCCTTCTTCACAGCCTCTTCCGAGCCAACTGTCCGCGTACAACACAATAGCAATTGTTAGTTGGTGGACAGTAATGCAGTCAAATAGCAACAGAAAACACTTGCGCTCTTTCAGATCCGCGAACGCCTGCACTTCGGCCTTGATGAAACCCTTCTCGAAATCTGAGTGGATCACACCAGCAGCTTGAGGTGCCAGACGACCCTTGCGGATCGTCCAGCCGCGAACCTCCACCTTGCCGAACGTGAAGTAATGGATCAGGCCCAGAGCCTGGTATCCGACCTTCAGCACGCGGTTCAGGATCGACTTGTGCGTCGGGTTCTCCTTCATGTACGTCTCAAGTTCACCGCTAGCATCCAGATCCAGGAGCTCCAGCTCAAACTCGCAACTAAGGGGGATCACCGGCTCGTTGCCACCACGCTCCTTGACGTACTCGGCAATCTTGGGAAGGTACTTGTTGCTCTTGCGCAGGTAGTCGCGCTTGCTCACGTTGATCAAGTACACCACCGGCTTCGCCGTGAGCAGCTGGAGAGTGTTCAAGATGTCGACTTCGAACGCGCTCCACTTGCCGAACGACACGTCCTTGCCCGACTCCAGCCACTCCTGCACGTGCACCAGCGCATCGTACTCCAGCTTCTTCTCTTTGCCACCGACACCCTTCTCCACGTGCTTCTTCATGCCATCAACCGTCTTGGTGATGAGAGCAAGATCCTTCAGGCGCAGCTCGTCCTGGATGATCTGCATGTCACGCACGGGGTCCACGTTGCCTAGATATTCGAAAATGCAACCGTGACACAGCTACGTCAGAGCTTCTGGATGCAGTGGTTAAGCGGGAGACGATGCATAGCCTAATTACCTTCAACGTGGGTGACGTCCTTGGAGTCGAAGCCGCGCACCATGTGGTAGATGGCATCCACCGCTTGGATGTGCGACAAGAAGTTGTTCCCGAGGCCAGCACCCTCGGAAGCGCCACGCACCAGGCCAGCAATGTCTGTGATCGCCATCACGGGGGGAACGCTACAGAAACGGCAGAAAAGACAGAAAGACCGGCGTTATTACATCAACCGCGCAGCAAGACTGCAACCCAGGGAGAGCCGATCGGTCACGCACGTGTTTTGCGGCTTCACGTGCTCCACCAGCCAGTTGAAGCGCTGGTCGGGAAGGGGAACCACGGCCTCATTGGGCTCGATGGTGCAGAACGGGAAGTTCTCGGCAGGGATGTTCAGCTTGGACAGGCAGTTGAAGAACGTGCTCTTGCCCACGTTGGGCACGCCCACAATGCCGATCTTGACATTGTTGCCTGGGCGACCCAGGTACACGCGCTGAGTCTGCGAGAGCAGCAGCGCAACACACACGCAGCATCAGTTCCTATACGCGCACGCAGTGCATATCAGGGGGAGCGGGGTGCACACGCAGAGCGAGGCTTACGTCGTCGGACTTCTTTCCCTTGGGCGGCATGGCTGCTTGACGGTCGGTTGCTTGGTTGCAGGATGGCTGGTGCACAGGGCGGGCGTTACCGCTGCGATTGATTTCATTACCGGTATCAAAAGTACCGGTTAACTCTGCGAGCTAAAAACACACGTTGAATAAAACATGTATGCTTCATTGAAGAGTTAAAAACGTCTTCCCTCCAGCCGATCACTTTAGAATCGCCGTGGCGTTTCTAAAGAGCGGCAGCCTGTGTGTTGCCGCCGCCTGCCTTCACCTGCTGCGCCAGTCGGTCCGTTTCTGCAAATAAGAGCACAAGCATCGGATATCAGTCGAAGAGCAAAGAGCGCAGCTAGCCTTCCTTGGCGAGCGAACCCAACACGTACCAGCTTTCTTCTTGGCTGCGGCGACCGCAAGAGCAATGAACACCACCGCCATCACCCCCAGGAACACACCCACGCCCACGAAAATGGCCTTGGGCGCCGACGACGAGCTGCTCAGCGTGGCACATGTCGAGATGTCCTTCACGCTGCAGTCGCTGCCAGTGTAGCACGACAAGCAGCTGCACGACTTGGTGCCGTTCGATTCCTTGCACTGCCCATTGCCACCGCAATCCGACGTGCTGTCGCAAGTGCCTCCGCCGCTCGTGACCTCGTACGTGCCGCAAATGTCCTCCTGCGTGGTGCCGATCGCGCTGCTCAGCGTCACGTCGCACGTGTCACCGTCGTCCGTGCAGACCACGCCTTCACGGCTCGAGCAAGTCCACGAATCGGTAGACACGACCTTCAGGTGGTCCGACGAGCAGCTGCTGACAATCCAGCCGTACTTCGTGGCCCGCTCGTTGCTCGACTGCGTCGTGGTCGCGACATCTGGGGACCACGTGCACTTGCCATCGGAGCTCCAAGCGGCTGGGTCCGAGTAGCCCGAATACTTGGCGAACTTGGTCTTCAAGTTCGTGTAATCCGTCGTAGACTTCGAGCTGGGCGTCCCCAAAAAGTCCGTACTACCGCCTGCCAAACAGAAAGTATCACAAACATTGGCATCCAAGCAAGTTACCCTGCATCATAGAAAAAAAGACCCACCTGTGAACATCGGGAACAGCGAGTCGCTCGAGAGCTTGGCTTCGCCGTACGAGTACGCCAGGCCGCCAGACCAGACCTCCGAAAACTCCTTGGTCGCTGACGGTTCATCGTACAGATACTGAATCATACCCCATTCACGAGGGACCGACGACGTCGACTTGCAGCCATATTCACCAAAGGCAATGACGATCGGGACGCCCTGCGCCATGTCGATGTAGCGCTGGTAGGCCTCCGCGAACGTCGAGTCCGGGCACCAACGGTACTCGTTGATGAGGTAAATGTCGATGCTCTCCACCATCATGCCGTCCGTCATCTTGTCTCCGCAGAGAAGCCCCTGGATCTTGAGCACGTGGTAGTCGTCTGCGTTCGTGATCTCCGTTCCGTAGCTACTGTCAGCGGCGGCATACGCCAGCGGCAGAATGCGCACCTTCTTGCCGTTCACGCTCATCCAGGACTTCATGTCGGATACGTACGCCTTCACGCACGAGCCGGCGGTCAGATCGGCCTGCATGATTTCGTTGGCAACCACGACGCCCAGCGTGTTGTCATACTGGGCAAAGTTCTGGATGATCTTCTTGCCGTACTCGAGCAGCAGCGCCGGATAGCACGTCTCCGTCTGGTCCACTGTCTTCGTCCCGGATCCGGAGGACACCGCTCCTGAGCAACTGAGCGACTTGGTGATCGTGGAGTAGCGGTATTTGCCGTAGTACTCGTCGTTGTCGGGTGAGGCGGACACGAGTACGTACACGCCCAGCGCCGCCATGTCGGTCATGAAGTTCTTGTACGAGGACGTCGGGTTGATGTTGTACAGCCGCAGCGTGTTGTAATCCAGGCCGTCCAAGTGGTCCGCGATCGCGGCCTTCGAGTACTTGTCGTAGTACTCGTCGCTCACAGCGTACTCATACGTCATCTACCGGGCCAAACCATACACAGACATATGAGTTCCCCTGTAACACGTCGCATGTTCATCCCCGAAGCAGCTTCATCCAAGCTTAATCGGCACCAAAGGAACTCCAACGGATCACTCATTTCGCATCTTCACTCTGAACCGGCGCCTCCCGTACGTACCCCCTTCATGAAGAACCGCTCGCCCGTCTTGGCGTTGTACATCTTGTTGCCGCGCACCACGATCACGCCGTTGACGGCCGCGGCCGCCGTCCCCTGCACGAGCAGCACGGTGGCAAAGGCCAGCACGGCCAGCAGCGTCGCGATCCCGCCAGCCATCGTCTTCCTTGTCGTAACTCCTAACAGTAAACCGCTGGCCTTCCGCCCTTGTGTGCAGCTGACTCTGTTTTCACTATTGAGCGCCGTTCGAACGGCGCCCCACCTCTCCCTTTTCTCCCCTGCGGACAGTGGATTTCTGCTGTTTGTACTGTTAAGTCCAACCTTTCAAACATGATCCCTTTTATTACAGTAATTTGTTTAATTCTGGGCCTCGCTTCACCAGAGGTTATTGGAAATGACCTACTAAATTTGCACTACCTGCTACATTGAATGGTGGTGACTAAGAGTCGAAAATCAAGACTGTGCGATAGTGGATTCCTCTCTGTTCGCACGATAAAGGGGAAATAACATCGGTGATGTGTTGGGATTTCCAATTGGACGAAATTTCTCCGAACTGCTCGAGACACGGATGGGATTGGTTTAAACCATGTTCTGGAACCTAAGCACACGTTAGGCCTGTCAACGTTGAGCTGAAAACAAACATAAACTAAACTAAACTGACAACTTGTCGGTTGACGGTTGAGGAAGGAACAACAGACCAGACTGACAGTAAACTATCCCAATAGTTTATCCCAGATATTTCTGCCCCGAATCCGAACGAACTGTGCACATTTTTATGGTCCACTTTTTGTGTTTCATGTGC
>MBAC02004342.1:0-11260 GCA_001712635.2 Nothophytophthora sp. Chile5 | reverse complement strand
AAAGCCGCAGGATCTTCTGATACGCGCTGTTGATCACGACCATCCGAGCGTTGCAACCGGCTCTTGCCGTGAGGAACTGGCCGGCGTTGATGGCTGTGGCGGCGCAGAAGGCCACACAGCCCAGCAAGACCGCGAGGCCGTAGCCAGAAGAGATGCCGAACATGTTGCTCTCGCCCTCCAGGTTCTGCAAAATGGCCTTGATCAGGAACGGCTGGACGAGCACCAGCACCGAATTCACGAAGTAACAGCCCAGAGCCGACATGTAGGTGTCCTTCGTGGCCTGCCATAAGGCGAAGTTCACGTTGGGTCTCTTGACCGTCGGCACGCCCTTCTTCTCGGCTCGAAGCGTGTTCTTCTTGGCTTCATTGACGTAGGCCGCGTCGAACCTTTGCTGCAGCGGATGGGCCTGGTCGACCAGAGGCAGATCCCACACGCTGTCCTCGTCCAACGGAGCCTTGTAGCCTCGTTTCAGCATGGGCTGCAGCCACCAGATGGTGGCAATGGACAGGAAACTGGCGGAGTCCAGCGGGTTCGCCTTGCTTGGCTCGGAAGGCAGCCAGTCGATCAGCGAAACCTCGGCGCGACTGGCGCGAGGAGTCTTCGCTTCTCGGTAACTGCCGGCATCTCCGGACGTTCGTGGACTCATGGCGACTAACGACAGCGCTGCCGTGCACTTGAGACGTCGCTGGCGAATTGGAGAGTGAGGAAGGAGGAGCGTTTGGATTTGGCTGAGGAGCTGCTGGACCTTCACAGTCGAGGTGGCCCATCTCACGTCTGTACAATCATCAAAGTCGCCAAACGCAGATTTGAGAATGCGATGCTGTATTGAAGCGTCACTTGGTAGGATACGACGGGGCAAGACGTTCCGAAAGTCATGCCGCATTGGTACCGCGCGTGGTAATGTGGTGGTGTGATTGGACAGTGGCTGGCCAGGATCAACCTCCAGACGGGAGGCGTGCTGCTTGGATAGACCAGAGGTTCGTTTAGCTTGAAGCCATGCGAATCTCCATGGGATCGATACGCGGTCATTATGGCAGCAGGTTGGAGCGGCTGAACGGATCCTGAAGGCGGCTCGTTCAAACTGGCGAACGTCTGTTGACCTCGTCTGCGTCGTGTTTACAAATCTGGGACTATCCTTTGTCGCAGAGGGTAGGGGAGTACAAGTGCAGGTCGCCCAAGCAACGATGACGTAAGGCGGTCATCGAAACTCGTGAGCACCATCTTCAACATGATCGCCTTTCGGCAGTCAAGACGCTCGAGATCTTGGGCAGGGAAGCGGAGCAATGCTGCAGCCAATCGGCGGCTTTCGTTGATGTTCAACATGTGCGTCCACCCTTCAACCGCCCAAGAGCTTTGCACATTCACGCACAGAGGAAAAGGAGGCCGCAGCGCTTTGATTGCTCCGCCGCCACCCATCAATTCACCCATTTGATACGTTATACCATGTCTCCTCCATCTGCAGCTTCAACCAGTTCGGGCAGTCCAAGACGGTCAGACGTCTTAAAACCTTGAGTGAAGGAGAAAGCAGCGGCCGCAAGCGCGTCTTCTCCTTCGTGCAGGTGCAGAAGGCCAATGCAGTGGTCGAGGGCAAGCGTGAGTTCAGCCACGGCGCACGACCAGACGGTGGCAACAGCCTCCTCTGCTCGACTGGAGTTGTAGGTGCAATTATCTACAGCTACTGAGCAACTTCTCGACGGATATACGGCACACGTGGGCACCGGAGTGGGTTGCAATCCGAGGCGGATCTTCGTCGTTCATCTACGCAAACGGTTTCCCTTGAAGTCCTGCAGCCGATCATTTAATGTTCGTCTTCACGGCAGTTCTCGAGTCAGGATATTATGGAGCCTGTAGGCCGCCCCTGCTGCTGTCGGGCGATCGTTCGGATCTAAGGACACGCATTCCCGTCCTAGTTCCGCCAGGGACTGCGGTCCTGATTGCGAAAACTCGACGCTCAGCGTTCCCTTCACCACCATCTGGATGGCGGCAAGCTCCGGCAACTGCCGAGTCGTGCGCGTAGTGTACGGTAGCACATGCACGTCCAGCTCGGACAGGACGACACCGAACGAGAACATGTCGGCCTTCTCGTCGTACCGCTCGCCCAGTAACACCTCGGGCGCCATCCACAGCGAGGTGCCCACGCCGGCCGTCATCGTGGTATCAATAAGCTCGCGCGAGACGCCAAAGTCCGTCAACTTCGCTTCCTTCGCTTGATTCAGCAGAATGTTGCGCGATTTCAAGTCGCGATGAATCACGGACGGAGTCAGTGAATGTAGATACGTGAGTGCCTGACTCACATGGAAAGCGATCGTGGTCTTCTCGCGGTCGAAGCCCACCGCGTGCTGGGTCGCTTCGTACTCGTTTAATAACGAGCGCAGGTCCCCACCATCCATGTGCTCCATCACCACACACAGATCAGTCAGCGAGTTCCAGGCGACGCCGACGAGGTTCACGACGTTAGGATGCTCCATGCCAGCTGCTAGCTTCGCCTCTTCAAGGAAGGCGTTGATATAGGTGACGTCCTTGCGTGTTCCCTGCGGGAGCATCTTCACCGCGACCTGCGCGCCGTTGAAGAGCCCCAAGTACACCTCACCGAACGCGCCGCGACCCATGAGGTTCTGGATGATGACTTGATCGCGCGGGATCCGCGCTGCCGTAATGGCATCGTCGTCCCATAGCCCCATCTGTCCGTGCGGCGCAGATGACCCTGCATTTCCAGTATTTTCCGTTGCCCCATACACCACTGCGTTTGCGTTTGTCTTATCGCGGGCACGCGTCCGGAAGAGCCCAGTGGTGGTCAGACTGCGCCAGAAGCCGCTCTGACTGCCCGGTCGTGAGAGTGTCTTGACTCCAGCGGACGACAGCGTCTCCGCCAAGCGGAAGCCCATGCATGAGACGCACACGCGCATAGATCGAGAGAGACAACAGTTCTTGCAGACGATCTCGCCGCACACACGGCAATGGTGTTTGCGTCGGAACAGGTTGAAATCTTTCTTACAGATGTGGCAGTCGAACCGCTCTTCGTCATCGATCCACAACGGGCGCTGAGTCAAAAGTGGAGTTGGCAACGGAGGCTCCACATCGTCGGAAGTTTCGCGATTTTCAAAGGCAACACTCGGCAAAGCGACCGTTTGGGGTGACACCATTTCAGGATGGGATGTCGACTTGACCACCGAAGAGATCCGAGACGCTGACGACGACGGTTGCGTCTGCTCTTCATACTGTAAATCTGTGGAATTCTGCAACCGTCTGGTCCCGAGCTCCAGCGTATTGCGATACCATAATCGACATTGCAGCAATTGGACCACACGTTCAAAGCGCACGAATTTCTTGGAGCGAAAGGCGCGCTGCAACGTCTGCACAGCACGTCGAAGCCGCAGAAAGCGACGTCGTGCGCTCAGACAGAGCATCGCATGAAATATGATGTTCATGGCATCGTTGGCCTTTTGCGTTTGTGGTTTCCTCACGAATTGGCTCGACGGCTCCTCCGAAAACGCCACGTACTCGACCTCCATTTTCCCTGTCCGTCTTGACAAGCGAAAACTCTGTTCCACCGATCGCCCATCTGCGAATATCCGCAGATGCTCAATCGCATCCGGTAGTTTGCGACGTCTCGACGGTTCAAAAGCACACAGAGACAGCACGAAGTCCCATTCTGCGTCGTTCACAAAATCCTTGGGTCTTGGAAGGAAGATACGGTGCCTCAAATGATCGATGACAGCCATGTCCGGGAGGAAAACACCCCAGGGGACGTCGTACGTTAAGGCTTCCACCACGCACATGCCAAAAGAGTACACATCGGACTCGAATGTCGGTGCCAGCCCCTCTTTGGTGAGACACTCGGGCGCTCTCCAGCGAATGGCTCCACCGGCTCCCTCAGGTCTCGATTCGGAAGAGATGAAGCTCAATCCAAAGTCTGTCAGCTTCGCCACTCCTTCGCCACTCACCAGGATCTGATTGCACTTGAGGTCGCCGTGGACAATCCCGCTCTGGTGGAGAAACTGCAAGCCCAAAGCTGCTTCGTGCAGCTTGCGCCACACCAGAGACCGTCCTGCCTTCTTCACTTTGTCCAGATAGTCCACCAGATTGCCGTTCGTGGCTTCTTCACAGATGAAGAAGCACGGTCGGCTCAGATGGCAGGCGCCAAAGAAGCTCACGATATGGGGGTGGCGTGCTTTGTGCCAGATCGTCGCCTCTCGTAGAAACGCACGCCTATCCTCCGACGAATTCACGTTTACGCACTTGATCACCACCTTCGAACCTCGCCAAGTTCCGCGATAGACTTCTCCAAACGACCCAGAGGCGAACGGATACGCATGTCTCTGTACTTCATGACTCGGGACGAACCAGTGAGGAACCACAGGAATAGGTGCACCCGACATTCGAGCCACTCGTTTTGTTACTGATTGCAGCAATTGTTGGGATTTGGCACTGTAGCTGGACTGATGTCGCTCCGTCTCGCTGTTCAGCAAAAGCAGCGCATTGGTCTGCGATTCGGTGCTCGGCAATTCTCTGAACAAACCTGGTACGCTTGCTTCCCACGAAGATTGCAAGCGTTTCTCCACAGCAAGCACGGCAGATTCCCATTTTTCTTCCCAAGTGGAGTGTACGGAATCCGGTCGGTTAGTGGCTAGTTGGCCTTCCACTTTGTCAAGTTCGCAATGGAAACCCCGCAACAGATCCAGCACTATGCGAGTGCTCACGAGTCGTTCTACCGTTGGTTGCTTCGTGTGCTGCACCAAGAAAGCATGGAAGCGGGTGGCGATTTGCTGGAAAGTCGATCTCGTTTGGAAAGGAACCGCGCTCCCCATCTCATCGAGTCGATACTGCATTCGTTGCAGCCTCTCCAAGACGTCTTCGCATATATCTTGCGTTTCCGCCATGCCAGCAACCAGCTCCAGCAACATTTCCAGCTGACTCGTAACGGTTGGAGCAGGGGTACTCGTTCTTGAAGAGCCCCTCTTTATAGATCGCTGGGATGTTCTGCTCGCATCAGCACGCTGATTGTCCTGAACATCTTGATCGTCATCTCCCTTGTTCTGAGTTTGGAGACCCATTTGCAACTCTGGTGCCGCAGCATCGCCCTCCTCTATCGCCCCTAGCTCAGATGTGGTGGGGGCTGCCATGCCGACGAACTGGGTGACCACCCATCCCCCCAGACTTTGTGCGGTTTGCCAGACGCGACCGACTGATTGGGTGTTCTGGTTCTCTTGAATGAGCAAGGCGACGTCTCGCTGTCCATACGTCTCCGCCATCTGCAGTGCCGTGACTCCAACCTTGTTCCGAGCATCGACAGTCGCCTTTTTCTCCAGCAAAAGCTGCGCCACGTCCACATGACCGCGAATCGCCGCCACGATAAGCGGCGTATCTCCATCTTCATCAGCCAGATCCACCGCCGCCCCATAGTCGAGAAGAATACGAGCAGCCTCTAAATGACCGCCAAACACCGCTCTACTCAGCGCTGTCTCCCCCCATTGATTCGGCGCGTCAATACTGGCGTTAAACTGCAGAAGCAGCGTCAGGATCTCCACGTGGCCGTCGGCAGCCGCAGTCGTTAGTGGAGTCCACCCATCCCCGTCCCTCTCGTCCGCGTCCTCCCCGTACTCCAGGGCACCCTGGACGTCACGAACACGCCCCGCTTTTACGGCTTCCAGCAACTCCAGCCTTCGTCTCATTGCTTCTTCGGTCGTATCTGAAATGAACAGGAACTCAACGCCACCTGAAGTGACGCAGGATGTTCTCCTCAGTTCAAGGCCATGCCGATAGATTGCAACTGGAATACATTGCAAGACATGTTCTTGATGTCGGTAAAGCCAGGGGATGATTTTGGGTTCGAGCTGATTGAAGTTGTCCTTGGAGCGTCAGAACGAGAGTGTACCTTTCTGTGGACAGTGACACAATGTGCACGTATAGTTGATTGGCAAGCGGGCCGTTTGAAGCGGCATGCGAGTTTGAATGGGACTGACGAGCTTCAAGAGAGGGTAACGATAGAAACGAAGGAATATGGATAAATCCAGTCTCTTACGTAGCAGTGCTATTTGTGTTATCAGACCAAGGACTCAAATTCTGAGCTCAGCACTCCTCGCCAACTCTACCTTATACGATCTCGCTCCAGATTGTTCCATACAAGCGGCCGTACATCATGGCGATCGGCACTCATTCGGCATGGTAGCACTGCAAGCTTACTACTGATATCGGCAATGTTAGTGCATGTAGTTAGCGCTGCTGTCGTCACGCGCGACTTCTCGAGCTTTTATCTAGGTTTTCATAGTCGCCGCATCAGCATCCTTCCTCGAATGCACCAATCAACATTACAGCCGAGTTCAATACATTGCGTCAACTGCCGTACAACGAGCGATGATATCCGTACCGGCAGTCTGGTTTGAAACTTATGCCTGGATGTGGCATGGATTTCGGAAACATGGAGCAAATCGAAACGGATGGTGCCTGAGATCAGAGACTTCTGACAGGCCCAACATCACGGAGCTTGGAGTTGGCCAAACACTCTTTGTCATGGAGTTATTTCCGTCTGACAAGAGCAGCAGTCTTTTGAGGACCTGCTACTAACGGGGACAGTTGGAGATAGGCTCCACATCCTAGATTGTCATCTCCCGCGGTCAGAACAGGTGGAGTTACATAAATGACTGACGGTCATCCAATTGCAAATTGCGGATCGCAGATCAGTGAACTCGTCCGACTTCGGATGTGTTCCGAAGCCAAGCACTAACCCCCAGCGGCATGGACTCACCCTCTCACCCTCTCTAAATTGGGTCACATTGTGTTCTCTGCCTGCTGCATCTGGGTAGGGTCCCTTTTCCTCTGTTCGTCAAACGAATCTCGTGGCTGAGCGTCAAAACGGTGACGTTCGTGTTAAACGGTATAGGGATAGTCGGCACTATCGTTCTCGGACTGACATGCCGCCATTTTGGTTAAACGGCCACAAAGTAGTGGATGAGAAGCGTCTCAACAAATTGGTAAGATCGTTGTAAACTATGCTGGCAATGCCTCTTGTTGTCTGGAGTTGGATCCTGGGGCGGCGAGCGAGAAGCTTGTGTCAAGAGGATTAGAATACTGCAGACATGAAGGTTCTCAGATCTTTGGGTGCTTCGCTGCCAGCTTGTTATGATCGCTTTGCACGATTGGGCTTTTGATGAGAAATGAAGAGTCTACTGAGTTCTCTCTCTCTCTCTGTCACCTCACAGATAGAAAAGTTTGTCACGTCCCCTCCCCATTAGTTCCGAGGGGAGTGTGTTCATGCGCACCTGCGTCTGTGTCTGTTCGTGCTTCCGATAGCGTTATAGCAGGGCATGAACCCTTTTCGTATTCAAATCGGCTGTTCATCGGATCAGAGCGCGAGCACGTTTCCCAGCCCAGTGCCTTCTGGGTAGGCTCCTCCTTCAATTAATTCGTGGCAGGGTCGGACGGATCGGGAAGATCCTTCGCGACCAACGTGCGTGCGTTTGATTTACCTCATTCGCAAATTCCCTCACTACCCAAGAAGCACTGCAACCGCCTGACACAACGTCTATCCCCTGACGACTATGGGCAAGGACCGATTCGTCGTCAACCCTTTCGGCAATTTGGCGCTCACTGAAGCTGACAAAGCCAGCTTGAAGGAGTTCGCCTACAACTTCTTCGACTCGAGCATTGACAGGTACGAGGCGTTCATCGGAGACGGTGGGCCCAAGGTTGATCCGAAGCAATGGAAGCACATCAAGACCAAAGACGACACGCGGGTCTACATGGAGCGCGACCCCGTGATCCGAACATCTCTATCGGGCTCCGTCACGGACCACCCGTCTCTGCTCATGACTGGCATCACCTGGGGCACCGTTGACGACTGCATGTTCGGCGCGCTGAACCCCACGCTCGAGACGATGCGCGTCAAAGCATCCTACGTCGAAGATGTGAGTGCTGGGGCCGTACTGGCGACTCTGGAGGAGCCCACGGAGGACGAGCCGTTCCGATCGATGACGGTCAAATGGGTGGAGATGGATCTACCCTTCACCGCCACAAACATCGTCAAGAACCGCGACTATGTGTTCGTGGAATATATGAAGACCGTTCGTCTGTCCAGCGGCGAGAAGGTCGGCTGCCAGATCTACCACTCCGTTCACTTCCCCAAGACGAAGGACTTGCCCAACCGCGTGCGTGCCAATATGGCCACCTGCACCATCTTCCGTCAAGTCGGCCCTGACACGATCGAGATCTACGGCTCGGGCATCGTGGACCCGGGAGGCGATATGATCCGCGCGCTCGTGATGCCCATCATGGCGTCGGGGCATCTCGCGGCGCTCAAGTACGCGCACTGCAGCAAGATGAAGAAAGTGACGTGGCAGCTCAAGAAACGCTACGCAATGGCCAAAGAGCTAGGCGCCCCGAGTCGTCCGAGCATCTGCGTTACGTGTACAGCACCCGTGGCCAAGATCAAGCTGGGGGACTTCAGCAAGAGCGAGTCGAGCACGTGCAAGCTGTGCGTCGGCTTCTTGTGCCGCTCGTGTCGGATCCTCCGCAAGCTGACGTTCGTGGGCTCGGATCTCCAGCTGGAACAGCGCAAGGTCGCGTTCTGCGGCCTCTGTCTGCAGCAGACCAGGACCATGACGCCGTTGGATGTGGCCAAGGAGGAGGCCAAGGCGGCCGGCAAGGCGAAGCAGAGCCACTCCTGCACGGCCATCGACTCGTCCAACGCCAGCACCATATCTGACTAAGTCAGCGCCTTGGCCGGAAACTCCGAAGCGGAACTCCTCAGCAGCATGGAGAGCTCAGGTGCATTTCGGTGTTTCCTACACGTTTCGCGTGTTTCATGCGGTCCGGTGTATGGGACGTCCAAGTTAGTATCTGCGGCGAACCTCTTGCGTTGTTCAAGTGGACAGATTTTATTGTGGTGTACTGTACAAATACCAAAACGGCATCTTCGCCATTGTAGTCTGCTTCGACGTTGACACCTTTATGGCGCTGGTCAGACCGTGTTGCAGCACAACTAGTGCAGATCAATGGTTTTACGTGTTCGCAACTCCATGGTCACTTCATGCGAGTCCAGCACTGCTCTGTATCCGTCCTTGCTGGGCAGATCGTACCATCAGGAGGCTAACCTGACAGCAACAGCAAACAGCAGCGAAGGAGGGCAGAGACGACCAACGCCATATATCGGTAAGGAGACGGCTCTGGAACCGCATCCCTCCACGCACAAAACGACATGACAGTGCAAATCCTTGCCGCGGCTCAAAATTGAAGTTTTGTGCATGCCTCCAAAATAGATTGACTGTGTTGACTGAACAACTTGGTAGATGTGATATTCTCTAATGTTCAGAATTAGTCATGCGCAATATGTTTTGGTTTGTCGAGGCATCAACGCTCTCTGAAGCATTGCACATACTGCGGTATTTGGTATTTGCCGCACATTCTGGATATATTAAATGTAACGAGATTTGCAAATGCACATCGACTTCTCGAATCTGGTCGCCAGAGTGGACGTCATCGTCGTCACAGAAAACAGTCACTTGATGACTCTCCAAGACCTTGAACTTCTGTCAGAGTGATGGTTTCAAATCTCGACACTGTCTTCTGATTGGTGATAATCCTTCCCCGTAAATTACCACAGAACTGCAACAAGAGTGTTGGTCATCCGTATCGCCAGACACTCAACGGAACATTTCCGAAAGTGACGGCCGAGACTCAAGCGCGATGGAGCGAGCCGACGAAGAGCGCCACGCCCCCGAGCCGCTACTTGGGAGCAGTTTCCATGCGCTCAAGACCCCGCGCCACGCCTCAGACTCGAAAGCGGCGCCTGTCGACGCCCCCGTCAAGGCTGAAGTAGGGACGAAGCCGCATCCGCTGGACACGGCGAACCTCCTGTCGGTGGCGACCATTTGGTGGCTACAGCCGCTGCTGCTGCAGGGCTACAAGGCGCCGTTGGACGAGACGAGTGTGTGGGACTTGCCGGTGAAGGACCAGGCGCGACGCCTGCAGCTCCGATTCGACGCTGCGTGGGCCAAGCAGGAGCAGAAGCTGGCGCTTCAGACCGGCAAGAAACGCAAGGCGAAGCGTCCAAATGTGAATCTGACGCTGTGGGAAGCGACCAAGGACAAGATTTCGCTGGCGTTGGGGTTGTTTCTAGTGAGCGCCACATTGACGCTCGTCCAGCCCTTCCTGATTAAGGCCATCTTGGAGGACCTCGAAGGCGAAGACAACCTGTTTGGCATCTCCTCGGGCTACGGCTTGGCGGTTCTACTGGGATGTGTGGCGTTCTGTGGAGCGACAGCCATCAACTCGGCGCAGTTCTTGACCGCTCGCGCCGGTTGCAACGCTCGAATGATCGTGATCAACAGCGTGTATCAGAAGATCCTTCGCCTCTCGGCGACTGCACGACGCACGATGAACAGCGGTGAGGTCGTCACACTGGCTGGCGTTGATAGTGAGAGAGTTATGGAGGCGTACACGATCGGATTATGGTGCATCATCTCGCCACTCATCCTGATCGCAGTGTGCATCCTCGTTGGGACGCAGATGGGAGCGTACGTAGGTCTGGCCGTCGCCGTCACAAGCGTGGCCATCATGTACGGCGCCTTCACGACCTCCAAGAACATTGGCATCTACCGTCGCCGGATCTCCAAGATCAGCGCCAACCGTGTGAAGCTCACGAACGAGGTGTTGCTGGGGATTCGCGTGATCAAGTTCTACGCCTGGGAAGACTCGATCAACGAGACGATCAAGCAGATCCGAGATGAAGAAGTGGCGCTCATGCGCAGATACAACTACCTGCGGCTGGTCAACGTCGTGTTGATGTTCCTGGCCCCGACGCTCCTGAATCTCGTGTGCTTCCTCATTTACATCTTGCTGGGCAACACGCTGGATGTGGCCACGGCCTTCGTCATCCTCGCACTCACGAATGCATGCAAGATGGCCTTCAGTATCTTCGCGAACGCCTCAGTTGCCGTCGCAGAAGCCATCACTTCCACTCATCGACTCGCGGACTTCTTAGTCTCTGGAGAAGTTGAGGAATCCCCTGAAGGGGATGGATCGGACAGCGTGTCGCCAATCATCTCGATTCAAGATGCGGATTTCCAGTGGGTAGAAGATTCTCCGGAGATGACGCTGTCTGGAATCAACCTCACTCTCGAGCCAGGGACCTTGACAGTCGTGGTCGGCACCGTCGGAAGCGGCAAGTCCAGTCTCGTGAATGCAATTCTCGGGGAGATGCAGCAAGTTCGAGGCAGTCGAGTGGTCCGCGGTGACGTGGCGTACTCGAGTCAACAAGCGTGGA
>MBAC02004338.1:0-15407 GCA_001712635.2 Nothophytophthora sp. Chile5 | reverse complement strand
GCGGGAACGCTCCTTTCATCGTGTTCGAAGACGCCAACATCGAGAAGGCTCTGGACGGTCTCATGGCGTCCAAGTTCCGGAACACGGGCCAGACGTGCGTGTGCAGCAACCGCATCTTCATCCACGCTGACATCTACGACGAGTTCGCGGCCAAGCTAGTGGAGCGAGTGAAGAAGCTGAAGATGGGCCAGCCTCGGGAAGAAGGCGTGAACCTTGGCCCGCTGATCGGACCCAACGCTTTCCTGAAGACGTCGGAGTTGGTGGAGGACGCTGTGACGAACGGCGCCACGGCTCTTGTCGGCGGCAAGCGCAGTGACCTCGGCAGGAACTTCTACGAGGCCACTGTACTGGCGCATGTCGACAACACGATGCGTGTTTGGAGCGAGGAGATCTTCGGCCCGGTGGTGCCGCTGTTCAAGTTCACGAGCGAAGAGGAGGTGGTGGAGATGGCGAACGGCACGGAAGCCGGGCTGGCCGGGTACTTCTTCTCGCAAGACTTGTCTCGCACATGGCGCGTTGCCGGGGCGCTGGAATGCGGCATGATCGGCGTGAACACGGGCGCGATCTCGAACGTGCAGGCGCCTTTCGGCGGTGTGAAGCAGTCGGGACTCGGTCGCGAAGGCGCGTTCGTGGGGCTGGAGGAGTACCAGGAGACGAAGATGGTGTGCGTGGGTGGACTGGAATAAATTTATAGTTCCCGAGAAGAATCATGAGTTGGAGAGGGGATACAGAGTGAGCAGTTGTGATCGTTGCGAGTACCCAGACTGTATGAGTACAACAGCATATCCATTGCCGTTCTGTGCCGCGTACATTGGACTTGGCTCTTTGTCTTCTTCCTGTTTCAAGGCATCATGCTTGATCAGGCCATGATGTTTCACCAGTCATCGGGTTGTAGTAGTACATCCTGCCGTTATCGTCATGTGCCACTTCCCAGTGACTGGGGATTGGTGTTGACGATCCTGTTGCTGCGGTCTCGCCGGCCACGACTAACGGACTGGACGACTCGATGGGCTTGATCCAGCTCGTCTCCCCTGTCAATTGGTTGAGGTAGTACGTGGTGCCGCTGCTATCGTCTGTGCATTCCGTCCAATGCTCTCCACCGGATGTCAGACCGACGCGAGCACCTGCCTCAAACGCCAGAGTATCGGTTTTGCGATCGGCCCCTGTCACATCCGACGCCACGGATGCTGTCTCTGCTGCTTCTGTGCCCTTAGCTTTGCGCTCCGTGACGACCTGGCTCTGCTCTCGGATGAAGATCTGCTGGACGATTGCGTCGGTTTTCTTCCAGTCTTTAGCGATGATAGCAGTTTCCAACCAGTTCATGTGCTCGTCTCGCGACGAATATGGCACGGGAGTCTCGCGGAGCTGCTTGACCTGTGCGTACAATGCCAAGGAGATCTGATCGTCGCAGTCCGAGGTATCGCGGGCGCTACGTGGAGAGAGGGACCATCGCGTCTCCCCCGTGACCTCGTTGTAGTAGTACGTGTTCTGCGTCTCCGGGTCGACAAGCTCGACCCACTTCTTGCCGAGTGAGCGTGACTTCAAGGATCGAGCAGTCAGGGAACTGCTGCCATCACTGTTGAGCTGTTGTTGAGCCGTGTGGAACCACTGACGGGAGGAACTGCTAGCGCTGCGTCCACTGGCAAATGCCTCGTAGTTGACGTCGAAGTCGGCAGGTTTCTCCCATCGATACTCATTGGTGAGCGCGTTGAAGTAGTAGACCGTGCCGCTGTCTGGATCCGTGTGCTCCGTCCAAATGGGGCGAGGTTGTGACCGCGAGCTGGCCACGAGCTTCTTGTCGCCGTCGTATTCATAGCCGTACCGATATTGCCAATGCAACGACCGTGCCGTCCCAATGCTGCGAGCCGAGCGGCGCGAGTTCATGGCGAAATCCCCCAGGGATGCATGCACGCTCCGAGGTGAAAGCGAGGGTTTAACGATCCCCATCGGCGGGTGGTAGAAAAATACGTTTTCGCTCAGAGAGTCCACGCGCCGCTCCCACTGACCCAGCGGAGGCCCCCGCACTTCTGTGCTTGCTAGCAGGTTCTCGAGGTCCTGCTGCTGTTCCTCGAGCCATTCCCGACGTCGCCTGGATGTCTGACTATCGGTGAAGAAGGCGTTATCGACAGCATCGGGCTTGTCCCACTGGTATTCCTTGGTCATGGTGTTGAAGTAGTATGAGGCTTGAAGCGTATCGTCGAAGGCTTCGTACCAATTGCACGGCGCGGATTGTCGTCCATTGCCATTCAAGTGTTGCTGCTCCGGGATGGCGCGGTGGCTGATTTCAGGACGATCACCGCTTGGTATTCGCTGGGAAAGATCTTCAGTTGGCCCAGTCATAGGCTGAGCAAAGCCATCATCGAAAATGTCCATCGCCAGCGGACGGTGCCAGCGCGTCACACCTGTCAGTGCGTTGTAGTAGTATGCTCGAGCCTTGTCGTCCGTGAACATTTGGACCCAGCAGTTACCGCCTTCTCGGACAGCGGAGCGCACCCGAAAGCCGCGGAAAACCTTCTGGATGGTCACAGCTGCACGTCGCTCGTGTCGCACCTTGTCTTGCAGCCTCTTGGTGCGTTTCTCGCGCGCTTTCTGGATGACACCTTCGGTCAACGGCTCCAATTCCCGCTTCACGCTGCGCAACTGCTTTTGAGCATCGTTCAGCGTGGTCGTCAGCGTCTCGAACGTCCGCCCATCGAGCGCGATCTCCATCCGCTTGGCGCGCAGTTGGTCTGCAAGTTGCACCTGAAGATACTGTGTCAAGTACCGCTGCGGCACGCCGGTCATGCGACTCGAGTCGTGATACTTCGTCTTGATCTGCAGCGTTTTCTCGAGCTCCATCGTGAGAGAGCGCTCGTCTCTTTCATCGGCGCTCTGCTTGCGCTGCATTTGCTCCACTTTGTCGGACAGTTCGTCAACCTGTGTTTGTAGTCGGGCTTCTTTTGCGAAGAGCGGCTTGGCTTGCTGGCGGAACTGCAGCAATTCTCGCTGAAGTTCGGCCTTCGCGCGCCCTCGGTGACCTCGTATCACACGCTGGATGTCCGTTGCGGCTCGTAGCCGCCTCGTCTGGGCAGCTAATGCCAGCTTCATAGCCTTCATAAAGCCACGCGAGGCGTGGATCCGATATGCAGCCTGGATACTGGATGCCGCCACGTTTTCTCTCGCTCGAAGCTTGATAAGGCCAAGTAGCACGGCCGACAAATGCTTGTCACGAATACCACGCCAGTATCTCTGGATAGTTAATGCGGCGTTCAGTATTTGCATTTGGCGAGCCTCTACACGCAGAACCGCTGCGCTCCGTCGTGCACGGTGACCTCGAAACACCTTTTGCATTTTCGTGGCGCCGTCGTGGCACATTTTCTGATGCAGCAGCTCTGCGAGTCTTTCAGCACGAACCTTACGTCCATCGTGACCTCGATACACACGCTGGATGTACAGTGCCGCGCGTTTCTCACGCTCATGCTGGAGACGCTTTGCTTCTCTGGCAGCAACCAGCATAGCGACATCTGCCCGCCCTCGATGGCCGCGGTATGCCCGCTGCAACTTCGTGGCTGCCAGATCTCGCATGGCGGAAATGCGTGCCTGGAACTGCTGCTCACACTGGAGCTCGTACTTCCTTTGGACCACGAGTTTGCGGTCCCGATACCCGCGGAAAATCTTTTGGAAGATGAGCGCAGCTTCGTCCTCGTGCTCTCGGATTTGGCGCACCCGCTTCGCACGTGCGAGCATACGGCGGAGCTGCAAGTCGCGGTAAGCGCGTCCTATCAGCCGCGACGCGCGGTCTTCTATCTCCCTCCTCTTCTCCATCGCAAGGTGCTTCCGCAATAAGAACCCGCGCACACGCCCCTGGATTTTGGGTAAAACCCTCCGTTCCACGTACTTCAGCTTGGCTTGCCAGAGGCCACCGCGCGCCAGGCACCCGCGCATAGCCGACTGGATTTTGATGACGCTGTGTATTTGCAGCAAGCGAAGATCACGCTGGCGACAAAGCTCGGTGGCGTTCGGCAGTGGCTCATAGCCGAAGAAACTGGTGGACCATTGCACAAACTCGAGCTTCGTGATGAGTTTCTGGAGAAACCTTCGTCCGATCTGCTTGCAGTTCGTGAGATCGAGCGTGATCAGATTCGTGCAGGTAGTAGTGAGCGCTTCGACGCCGCTTTCTGTGACGCGTGAGCAGCCTGCTAGCGACAGTTGGGATAAAGACTTGGGGATCCCTCCGGCCCCTCCGCTGACGAGCTCGACCAATGCTGCGTCCCCCACGCGATGACAATCAGCTAAGCTCAAATATGTCAGCGCAGTACAGTTTTGCGCCAGTCCGCGCACACCGCGGGCGTCAATATTCGGACTGCCACTGATGTCAAGCCATGTGAGTTGAGGGCAGCAAGTGGCTAGCAGTTGGAGATCGGCATTCGTGGTTTTGATGCACCCAGCAAGCGAGAGTGTCTGCAGTTGGGGACACTGTTGGGCCAGCGCATGAATGGCAACACTGCTGACGTCGCGACACCCCGTGAGCTTGAGCGTGGTTAGTAGCGGACAGCCCTTCGCGACGGCACGGACACCCGGATCATGAACGTGCTGGCAGCCAAAAAGATCCAGCACGCGCAACTTGGGGCAGCATTTACCAATTTCAAGCAGCGCCTTGTCCCCGTACTCCCCCAGGCGAGAACACTCGGATACATCCAGATGCCGCAACTCCTTGCAGCACTGGGCGATTTTGACGACACCGGCGTCGGAGACCCCCTGACAGCGTTTCATGACGAAGGTCTCGATCATCCAGCAGCCAGCTGCAAGCGTCTGCAACGCATTGTCGTTGAGTTGCGGACAGTCGCTGAGATCGACCAGAACAAGTCGGCAGTTGTGTGCGAGGAGGCGCAGACCAAGCTCCGTCACGCGCTCGCATTGCGCCAGGTAGATGGTGTCTAGCCGAGTCTGGCAGTGCCTGGCCACTGCCCAGAGCCCGGCATCAGTGATATGCGAGCAGCCCGAGAGATTCAGTCCGCGCAGATTCGGCACAGTGAGAACCACTTCTTGCAAGGTAGCATCCGTGACGGTGATGCCCGTGTCGATTCCATGCTGGTGCAGATCGATGACCTGCTGGAAGTGACCACCTTCGCCAACGTCGAGGAAGTTTCGCAGGAACGAGTGCATCTGGCGCTGCTGCCTCTCCTCCAGAGCCATGGCCGAAGAAGCTGCAGGTGCGTCAGGGCTCGATGGACGGCTGATGTCAATTGGCGGCAAGGGTCCCCGAGTCCGTGGAGTTGGCGGTGTTGAAGGCGCATTAGCGCTTTTAACAGGCGGAGGACCACGTGGTCGCTTCATGAGCTTGTGGTGGAACCCGCCGCCAACAGTCACGGGGGATGCACTCTCAGGTCCGCCATCCTCTCGAGGAGAATCCTTCGTACTCCCCCCTGGCTGGTGCGTGTCGTGCTGGCTGATGGTCATTAGGATGAACGAAGCACTGAGGCCAGGCAAACGCTGTTCAACCGCTTGCTTCGGTTCATCAGAAGAGCAGTGGCGTTTTGCCGTTTGCCGTTACCGAATGGTATTCTGAGATCCTGCTCAATTCATCGAAACATCAGTGAGGCGGCATCCACAAGGCACAAGTACCAACACAAAAGATGAATGCAGCATTACCACCAATATCACGCGGCCCTTCCATTTATTACAGCCGATAGTGCATCTCGCGGCGTGCGAGTGGCGATCGTTCCATAGACCCCCTTGCTTATGACCACGTCCCTCCTCTGGTTCGGGCGGGGTGACCCTTGGCTTGCTCCTGCAGTATTTACGCCGAGCCGTCGAACGGCGAAGACGCAGGCGACGAACCGGGTTGCGCCGCCATCGGGATGGGCATTCCTGGGCGCATGGAGCCCATGTAGCCGGACACAAGCGCGCTCGTCGCGAAGAAGAACGACATGGCGATCTGACTCGTGTTCATGTGCTGCGAGCTCATGTTGGCGAACGACCCGAAGCAGAGCAGCAGCGAGCCAAACGCTAGCTCTTTCCACTGCAAGATATACGCAAAGGGGCATATAGATCAGCGCCGAGTAAGAGCAAGAACGCCCCACAAGACGAGATAATAGTGCAACCAGGAGCGTGGAGGCAGGGGTTGGTTGTTACCTTCATTGTAAACGCGAGGAACCCCAAGATGAGCGAGAAGAAGGCGTACCAGTCGGTCGGCGCGTCATCGGGGTCAACCTTCTCGCGCACGAACGGGTGCAGATCCCCCGGGCGGCGCGGGTCGCCCTGTACGCTCTTGGTCGACATGTTACTCTCTCTCTCGTTGCTTGTCTTCTTTTTCGAAATGTGCGGCGTCGTTGCGCGCGGAAAGGTGGGGCTAGTATTTAAGTAAGGGAAACACTCTGTACATGTTCCTTTTCATATGCGCGCTCTTTATTCGATGCAGAGTTGCGTGGCGGGGGCTACTATTATGTGCTGCGGCACCAGCTCGAGGAAGACGTCAGGAGTTGTTTTGCGAAGTGAGGGCGCGAGTGGCGGCGTAGAAGTCGTCAATGTACGCGAGGAAGTCGACGTGGGCGTCGGCTGAAGCGACGACGGTGTCTGTATGAATCTGCAGATGGTGTAGTCACGGCGAGGAACGGCGTGCAAAGGTGCATTGTCAGTCCAGTTGGGGCCGATCAGTTGCAATGCACCATCTCGGTTCCCCGCACTCACCGGTGGCTTTGCTGACAGCCTTCTGCAGCGAACCTCGCGCCGCGTTCGAAGAAGCTGCTCATCGTTGTGTAGTGTGATATCCTGGAGCTTCTGACGGTGTCTGGCTTGAAGATCAGCGAGTTCAAGAGAGTGCACGGCGCGCAGGTTCTCCAACTCGGCGAGATGCTTCGTCTCCACGTCGCGCCGCTCACGCTCGGCATCTTCCAGTGCTTTCTCATGACCTGCCACTAAAACGCGCAGCTCCTGTCGAGCGATAGAACGTGGGAGTAAGGAAATTGGTCGTCAACCAGATGGATAGCGGGGTTCGACCGGGTACACAAGCGTCGTCGTCGATGGACACGCACTCGCACCTTATTCGCCACCGTCAGTGCCCGTGTCTCGGCCTCTTTCTCTTCCAATTGCTGGCGCATTTTCTCGAACGCCCCCTTCCAGACGCGTTGCCACTCCCACTGATCGTCTTGCTCTTGCGTCTGACTCTGCTTGCTTACCAGTTCCGTCATAGGCTCGTTTCGTATGCTCTTGACTGGATTATTGTTGTCCATCCTGCTGCTTCGTCGGGCTAGCGACGCTTTGGCGAGAAGCTTACTGGGCTTCGTCAGACGCGCGATCTAGTGGAGTTTGAGCAAGAAGACGCAGAGTCAAGCAACGCATAAATGGAACGAAGGCGGCGAACACAGGTGATATGGCGCTGTGTCGACCAGGAGAATGAAGGGCAAAGCCTCACCTTGTGTCTCGGCAGGGTTGCCAATGGGCCTTGAGGCGGCATTTTCGTGAAAGGCTCCTCCAGCACCTAAGACATTCCAGCAACAAGGCAGCAGTAAGTCTCTGCTCAGAAGGCAACACAGAAATCCGAAAACGTACTCCATCCGATAGCATTTGCAGCAGCACCATGGCATGCTCCAGGACGTTTTTCAGCCACGTGTCATTTGACGTGGGCTGGCTTCGGAGCTTCCGCAGCCAATGCGTGACTCGAATCTCCTGGTGCTTGTTAGTACTGCCTCCAGCAGAGCTCCTAACGCCGAGCTTCTGGATATGTGCAAGGACGTCGAGCAGATGGTCGTTCGCATTCGCAGAGGCAATGATTGTGGTGGGTCTCATCGCGCTGACGTCGCGTTTTGCTGGTGAGCGGCAATAGTGAAAGGTCGCAGCAAGTTGACAGCACTCCAAGCCAGATTGTTTCGAGCCGCCCGTTCAGCGTCCGCCGTAACCGCGCAGCTGCGCTTGCTATTCCCTTGCGGCCGGGAAGCGAGAGCGGGAGTGAGGGCGCCGCAAACCCCGTCCAGCGAAGAGAGCTCCTCTGCACCCATGGACCACAAGGTCACCACCGACTACACGCGGTTGCTCGGCAATGTGAGCGTCAAGGTCGGTTTTGTCTTGCCGAGGCAGATCCAATCTCGAAGTAGTGGCAGTGGGCCGCATAACTGACCGGATGGACGGATCCTTTGCCTCGCTGTGACCATTGCAGGTATATGTCCGCGCGAGGCCCTGCGCTGATGGCCAACTGCCTCCCGAGGACATGTTCGAGCGCAGACAAGAGTCTCCAAACAACATCGTGATCAAGGTTCTCACGCATCCGCCATGTGTTCTCCCGTCGATCCTTTGCATCGTACTGCTTGACGCTCAGTTCGGTTTGGTTGTCTAGGATACGGAGCGAATGCAGTACGGGAATCACGCCTTCAGCTTCGACAATGTACGGCCCAGTCATCTGTCGCGGATGCTGTGAGATGCGACTCTCATGCTTGTCTTCTTTCAAACCTTAATGTCGCTGTGCATGCAGATTTATTGGACCGACACGTCGCAGGAAACGTTGTTCGACTCGGTACGTCCCCAATGCCAAGTGCAGCTACCGTTCGCTTTTTGAGGAGCGTATGCAGACGATGTGTCCCCGATATTGTCACAGACCAGTAAATGCTTGGTGGACTACGCGTTGAAAGGCATCAATAGTTGCTGCTTTGCCTACGGTCAAACAGGATCAGGCAAAACGTTCAGGTAAAAATGGAGAGCGAACATGCCTGGAGGCTGTATCCGCGGCCGTGGAGATAATGCGATGAGTGAATATTGTGCGTTAATGCTACTGCAGTATCTTCGGCGAGCCGGGAGGAGAAAAGGCTGGCCTACTTTCTAGGTCGATTGAGTATCTCTTCGACATGATCCAGCGCCAAGACAACACATCGAAGGTGTGTAAAGTGTCTTCATGACTAGCTAGCTTCATTTTGAGTTCCCCTTGCCCGAGCTCACAGTCACGTGTTGCATTTTTGGGCAGGAAGTGACGTTGGTCGTCAGTTTTCTCGAGATCTACTGCGACCGTGTACGCGACCTTGCTCGAGCGTAAGTACGGAGAACCAGAGAGGACCCCACTCTTCGTGGGCCGCTAATCTCATACCTGTGCGAATCAATGAGCGATGCAGCTACCTTAAGAAAACAAGTCGACCAGTTTCGTACCAGACGTCGAGCAGTGCCGAGTGGTTTCTCCGTCAAGCAAGTGGAGAGAAACGTCAATGAGTAGTTCCATACGTCCAAATACCAACGGTACTGACTGAAACTGATTCGGTGTGTGCACAGCAACAAATCCCTCGAACGGAGAGTGCTTCAAGGTGGGTGTCCTTGTCGTCCCAGCACTCAGTGTGGCATTGAAAAATGTCCTCAACTGACCGACTGACTAACTGATTCCGTGTATGGAGTAGTGTCAATTCGAATCCAGCCAAAGGGGAGGAGGAATACGACTACGAGAAAGGTGTCACCATTGAAGAAAACCCCAGGAAGATATCGATAGCAGTTGATGCCTCTCGAGCGTCAGCATACCAGAAACGTTCGTCCTAACTACTTTATTGTATGGTTCATGCACAGCAAACTTCGAGATCCACGAGGACGCCCAAGGTCGCGTCTTCGTGAAGGACCTGTCCATGGTGACCGTCACGTCGCGGGAAGAGGTCGATGCGATTGTGCAATGCGGACTGAAGCTGCGATCCACGCACGAAACGAAGATGAACGCGGTGTCATCGCGCTCGCACACGGTGTTCACGATCCACATCTTCCAGCAAGGTGCCGTAACAAAGTGGTTTGCCATGTGCTTTGGAGCTTGCCCACCCTTAAATATTGACTGACCGTTATTCTGTGGTGGCAATGCGGTGATTAAAGCTCGAGACTCCGAGGAAGTGACCTACGGAATGCTTAATATGGTGGACCTGGCTGGGTATGCATTCAAGCCCCAGCGACCACCAGCTACCCAGCAAATGCGCCTTCGATCCACTGCATTTTCTAACACGATGCATGCATTTACACACGGGTTGCAGGTCTGAGCGCCTGAAGAAGAGTGAATCCGACGGCCAGCGGCTCAAGGAGGCACTGCACATCAATTCGAGCTTGAGCGCCGTGGGCAAAGTGGTGATGTCACTGGATCCAGAGAGTGGCTACAACTACATCCCTTACCGGGACTCCAAACTCACGCGGCTGCTGCAAAATAGCATCGGTGCGTTCGCTGGGAACGGGCTTCGATTTGTGTTCCACGCTGCTTCACTGGCCTCACACATTTGCTCGATATGCTCCGTCTTGTTTCTTTGTTTTGCAGGTGGAAACTCCTTCACGACCTTGATTGCGACTATTCACCCTATGAAGGAGCACTATGAAGAGTGTCTCGGAACGCTGCAATTCGCCAACCGCTGTCGATCAGTGCAGAATCAGGTGGGGGGCAAGGATCCGAATGTCCGCCTTTCTTGGTATCTAATTTGCACTCACGTATCTGCATCGATGTGGAATCTCTATCGTGCAGCCCCGCGTGAATCACATCAATGGCACGGTAGCAGACAAAGATCGCCGCATCCGAAAGCTCCAGGAAGAGCTATCCCTTCTAAGGCGGCAGCTGGAGGGCCTGCGGACCGAGTACAACAACAGGCTCGTCACCACCTTGAACGAGTTGGGCTTCCAGGCCGAAGAGATATCTGAGAGTGGCGAGATCAAGTTCGCCGTGCGTTGTGTAGCATTGCTTTTCCCATCGCTCGGGTTTCGTGGGACTGGACATGCAATGCAGCCAAAGTAACGTTTTGTGTTTTATCGTATACGCAGGACGGGCTGGTGATCAAGTCGGTGTTCTCGGACGAGGAGCAAAGGGAGCGTGTCGTCCCATCCGGCGCCTTCTCCAAAGGTAGACTCGCCGGGGCTTCGGGTCAAACACAAGGTGTGTGGAGATCCAACGGTACGTGCGCGTTCCTACTATTGCAAGGATACTATGCGAGCTCCACGGATTACACCCACGAGTATGTAGGAGCTCACATCATGCATGTTACGGTGTTGTTGCCCACGCAACAGCAGAAACCACTCGAAGCGATCGCGACCGCTTACGGCAGAAATATGCAAACGCGAAGAGCAACTTCACACTGGTTGTGGTGAGTGCGCTGCACCCGAACAAACCTGCGCATCGAATGCATCCCACGGCATCCCAACGCTTTCGTAAGCTGAGGAAGCAATATTGATTTACACTTGCTGATGTGCAATTACTGTTTACGTCTGGCAGACTGAAGCGAAGAAGGAAAAGGAGGATGCACGCCGTGTCATCAGCGAGCAGAAGCGCAGGATCGCCACGCTTGAGAGTGCCTTACAGCAAAAGGCTGTTGAGTACGAGCGAGGCCTGGCAGCCGAGGCGGCCAGACACCGAACGGAGATGCGAGAGCTCCTCAATCGGAACAACCAAATGCACACCGGGGTGGGGAGCCAACAACAGCCTTCAACGGCCTTCGACCAGCCCCGTGTCGATGTGGTTCAAATCTCTACCAAGCGCGATCAGCAGACTCAACAGGTTTGCGATCACTTCATCCTGCGGTACATGCTGCTTTCAGAGTGTGGCTAACAGGTACCATATACATATTCCGAAGCAGAAGCTTCTCCAGCGGGTGGCAGCCGTGCAGCTATCAAAGGAAGATGAACTAGCGCTCATTCGCCAACAGGTATGTCAAATTAGGTATGCAGACGCACTTTGAGGTTCGGCTTGTACGGCTTTGTTCACTGAGTTTGGCTGCAAAACAGTACGACCAAGCTCTGAAAAACAAAGCGGACGAGCTGAGCGCTGCGAATAGCAGGCTCCAACAGCTTCAGCTGGCCACTACGAGCACCGTGGACGTGCGTATGCTGGCGCATCTCAAACTTCTCTCTGTCTGGTCTTCTCATGAATGCAGTGTTGACTGTTTGCGGGTGCTGTTGTAGAACATTCGCGAGGACTGCCTGGAGTTGTACACCTATGTGGGGCGGCTTGTGAGCGCTGTGGATACTAGCCAACGGTACGCGATATCGCGAGAGACTTGGAGCCACCCTTTTTGGAGGAGCGATGCCATTTACTCAAGCAAGTGTCGCGCACTGCAATGCTTTGTGTGCTTGGCCATAAATTTCCAGCACGTTTCACATGCCAAAGAACATTCTCGCCGACCCAACGAAGTTGCGGCACGTGAAAGCTCTCGTACGAGCCGCGTTTCGCCTCTTCTCGCTCGTTCAATTGCCGAGATGTGCACTAATGTGACAACATTGTGACTCGTGTCGTATTTACAGATGGCACCAGTGGCCGCGCGGCTTCCCAAACAGCATCCGCGCTCGGCCGGTCCAATGGCAACCGAGAGAGGCAAACTATCGCGACCCGTGTCAGCTCCAGTGAAAAGAGCGAAGCCGACAACGTATGCGATGGCTCTACGCGATCGCGTGAACCAATCACTCCAAGATGCGTTTGAGGCCGACACCACGGAGCAAGCGGGTGATGAAGGAAGGGGTGAGCATCACGAAGACCACAAGCTTGGCGATGCGGCTGAGTGCCGACGTCTGATGAGTTTACTGGAAGAAGAGGTAGGCAGACATCGCCTACATTTGTGCGCTGACAGGTTCTTCGGTTAGCGCAAGGAGGCCAATTTGCTTGCACAGTGTGGACACAAATGACTGACGTTTGGTGTGTCATGCGTCGTGGTCGTGGCTTTGACAGCGCAAACAGACCCGCGCGCTGAAAGCCGCCAACATCGCGCTCTCTCACCAGCAAGATCAGCGTAAAGTCCCCAGGAGCTAGTGTAAACCAGTGAGTAGCAGACAAACTGACCGCATCAGCGCGTCTATTGGTTACTCAACGATTGTGCTTCTATCATAGCGTGTCCTTCTTCTCCGCGTCTACCTTCTTGTCTTCCTGCTGGCTGTATACCCGACGGTCTAGTGGCTGCGGATTCACTTGGCTCCACTCACGACCGCCAGCATCTCTGGCACAGATGTGATTTTCTCGCGGGGCTTCCCTAACAGCTCACCGCGTCGACTCTCCTCGGTGCTGAGCCGCTGGTAGTCGTCCCAAGTCACGAGTTGCTTCGTCGGGTCCCGGTCCTTGATGAGCTTCTCCACCGCCTCCAAGCCGCCTAGGTCCTTGTCGTCGCCTTCCTCGCTGTGCAGGAACTTGCCTTCTGCGAAGTCCCCGAGGATGCAGCTCACGGTCTCGCGTGCGTCCACGATGTTGGTACCGACGATGCCTGACGGTCCGCGCTTCACCCACCCGGTGCAGTAGAAACCCACCACCGGCTGGAGCTCGTCATCGTTCGACGATGTCGCAACGACGCGTCCTTGCTCATTCGCCACCACATGACGTCGCGGGTCGAAGGGGGTATCCGCCTCGATGGGCAGAGACTTGTAGCCGATGCTGCGCAGCACGAGGTTGCACGGGATCTCCTCGAACTCGCCGGTCCCCACCGCACGCTGCTGGTTCGCCTCGCCCTCGAGCCTTGTCTTCTCCAAGCGAATCCCTCCCACTCGCGTCGGGTCGTTCGGGTCCGGCACGATCTCGACAGGCGAGCTCAAGAACTTGATCTGCACCACGCGCGTGTCGTCACTCGCGGGGCTCCCGAACTGCTCGGTCGCTTTGCTCAACAATTCATTCATACGCTTTCGAGGGCGCTGCTCCTTGATCTCCTGCTCTGAGCTGGGCGTCATGCTGCGCTTCAGATCGTCCGGGTCCACGACGCACGCCACGCCGTCCAGCTTGGTCAGCTCACGGATCTCCTTCATCGTGAACGCTGCTTGGGCACTGCCGCGTCGGCCGACCAGCAGCACCTTCTTGATGCCGCTGCCGCGCAGCACCTCCACCGCATGAGTGGACATATCGGTAGTTGCCAGGTCATCCACGCTCTTAGTCAACACGCGGGCGCAGTCCACTGCCACGTTGCCCTGGCCGATGATCACCGCCGTCTTCGCCTTCTGCAGATCAATCTCAAGGTCGCGGAAAGCTGGGTGGCCGTTGTACCAGTTCACGAACGTGCGTGCCGAGAGCACGCCATGCAGATCCTCGCCAGGGACGCCCAGCTCGCGGTCGGCGGCGGCTCCGTAGGCCAGTACGACCGCGTGGTAATGCTCGCTCAGCTCGGCGAGCCGCACGTCTTCGCCAACGCGCACGTTGCCCAGGAAGCGGAAGCGTTCGTCGGCCGCCACCTTTTCGAAGTCATTCATCACGCTCTTCACCTCCGGGTGATCGGGCGCTACACCGGAGCGCACGAGTCCGAACGGAGTCGGCAGCGCCTCCAGCATGTCCACGCGCACGCCAGCATGCTCCTTGAGCAGGTATTTCGTGGCGTAGAAGCCCGCCGGGCCCGACCCCACCACACAAACGCGGCGATGAGGCGTGTCGGGCGTGGCGCTGAAGCTCCGGGCCACACGCGCGGCTAGGAAGCGCTGCGGACGCGTCCACAGCGGGGCCGAAAGCGGGCGGCGCAACATCATGAGCGCCATTTGGCTAGTGCGGGGTGGACAAGGTCGTGATTGTGTTGATGACGCCCAGGTGACCTTCATTCCGGCGTCAAAAAGGCATGGAACCGTTACAAGGTTGAAACAAGGATCAAAAATGACAAGACAAGGTGCGTGCGTTAGGTTCGCGCTTGCCACCGCCAGATACCGGTTTCTCGAGGTAAATCATGTTGGTGCAGAGAGCGGACCATATTCCGCATCGAGGAAGGTTTATTATGATGGCACTGAGAATGTAACCTCAGTGGAATATTTCGGTCGGCAGCGACAACGCTTTCACACTGCCACCACTCATATCGTTCGTTTGCAGGGTCTTCTCTCTGCCGTCACACACACGCCATCTCGCCAACCAGTGAGAATGTGCCTTCTCGGTGGCGTGGATCTCCCATCTTTCTCTTCAAGTAGGCGCACCGCGTGGCGCAACTTGCACGCATGCCTTCGTCCAGCCAAGAAAGCTCGGTTAACTTGGCTTCGGCGGCAAGACAGATGGCGGAGTCCAGCCAGCTGCGTCGGTGGTTGTTTTCTGTCGGAGCCACCGCTTTTTTGCTCTTCCCTCCCCCTGATCTGGCAACTCAAGTGCGGTGGCCGCGGTCCCTCCTGCCTCCGAAAAAGCATATGGCTCCATCTCGATAGATTGCCAAAACGGTTACCGCCTCAATACCGGTGCGGCCGGTATCTTTCTTCCCTTTTGTCCCCCGCGCTGTCGAAGGGGGGGGAGATGCATTTCCGTTTGGGCCGCCCGCTCCGCATCCGTCGCCACGCCTGACTTTTTTCTTCTTCTTCGAGCTCCTGGCGCGCGGGCACGAGAAGCAACTAGGAGTTTGTATTGCCTGCTCGCACCATGAGCGACCTGGAGATGGTGCCGGGCGCCAAGTGCTACGTGCCGGACGAGACGCACATCTGGCTGGCCGCCGAGGTGCTCCGTGAGGAGAATTCGGGCGACGGCAAGATGCGTAAGATCCACGTGAAAGTGCAGCTGCCCGACGGCGAGGAGG
>MBAC02004337.1:0-11785 GCA_001712635.2 Nothophytophthora sp. Chile5 | reverse complement strand
GTCGATCCGGAGGCCGCGACGCTGCCGCTGCCGGCGCGAGCCTCGGGAGTGGGCGTCCAGAGCGACATGTGGAGTGTGGGCATCGTGCTGTACGTGCTTCTGAGCGGCACGCACCCGTTCGATTCGGACGGCCGGCAGACACGCAACCAGATGGTGAACAACATCCAGTCGGGCCAGTTCGCCATGGCCGGGCCGTGCTGGGACGCCGTGTCAAATGAGGTCAAAGCGCTCATCTCGGCGCTGCTGAGTGTGGCGCCGGAACAACGGCCCACGGCTGTTGAGGCGCTGGCCTACGAGTGGTTCACGTCACCTCGCACGCCACGCGAGACGCTGGCTGTCTCGCAGTCGGAGACCGAAGGTCTCGAGCAGTACCGGCGTACCATGCGTCGCAAATTCCGGGTGCGTTTGCTGCCATTTCCTCGCTCGTTTGTCGTCGCGAGTCGTGCGTTAACTTGGTTGATATCGCTCTTTCGTGCATGCGACATCGGCAGTCGAGCGTGCTGGCGACGGTCGCAGCGGATACGTTGCGCCGCAGTCTCAAGAAGAGTCGACAGTCGACAGAAGCCGCCACTTGTGCTGAGAACGAGACGTTTGTGGGCGAGCCGTTACCGGTTGCTGCTAGCGCTGATGTCTGCCCGTCCAGTCTGGAGTCGCTTGCCGACTCTCCGAGCAGTGTTGCTTCGTCCTGCCCGTCTTCGGCCACTAGCACCTCTGCTGCTGTTGCTGCCACCGCCAGTGAGGACGGTGCCGACCTTCAGCGAACCGCCATACAGAAGCAACGCTCTGTGCTGACTCGCGTCTTCCAGCGCGCTCCGCACGAGGAAAAGGGCGGTGCCAAGGTGATCGAACATGAGCCAATCCAAGCGAAGGCAACGCCCACAGCTGCCGTAGACGATGAAGACGTCACCGTGGAGGTATGAGCCCCACTTAAGCCACCTCAATAGAACTCAACTCTTGGGTCTGGATGCGAATTCGGTGCGTGGGCATTCGTCCGTCCGTTTCGATGTCACCATATCCGTGTCTCCCGTGTGATACACGTAGCTATCGATGAAACTTCATATCGTCAAAGAATCCAGACCTCGCGAGTCGTACGCCACCGTGATTGCCGCGGGCCACCACACGCGTCGTGCCGGTTCCACCCTCGCCCACCATGCCGTCAACAACGTCCCAGTACGCGCTGCGCACACTCTGCGGCGGATTTTGGTGCATGCCGCCAGGTTTCACTGCTCCGCCTGCCTCAACACGCACGCTCTTGGGGTCCAGGAGGCCCGTATTCACGTAGCTCGACCCTCCCCCGCCACCTCCTACGATTCCGGGCGAAAACCCACCACCCCCGCCGCCGAAGAGACCACCGCCTCCTCCACCACCAAACTCAGCGCCATCCCCGCCCTGTAGCGACACTCCATTGGTGCCGACGAACTTGCAGATCGGGTTAAACTCGTCGCACGCGCCTGCGACGCCTCCAGACGAGCCCCCGCCTTGATCACCGCAGCGGAAATCGTCGCCCTCCTGAGCTCTCTTGGCCTTGCAGGTGCCGCCACCTCCGCCGTTTCGACAAGTCCCGCCACCACCGCCACCCGCTGCGACCAAGATGTGCTCGATGCCAAAAGCGCCTTGGCGATAGACGCTCGTGAAGCCCCCGCCGCCACCGCAGGCGGACTCCTTGTTGCCACTGTGGCCTTGCCCACCACCTGGACGGCCACCAGCCGCGGTGGATACCTTGGTGGCGACATACATACCGCCAGGACGCTTGCTCGGTCTGCTACCAGCCTTCACATCCTCCTCCTCGTTATCGGGGCTCTCCGTCATGCGTGCGAATTTGCCACCGCTTCCTCCAGAGCCCACAGAGATGTAGAGGGTCTCGCCTGGAAAAACCGGGCAAATGCCCTCAACAAAGGCGCCACCGCCGCCGAAGCCCACGGTTTGTCCGCGCAGGACACCGCTACCTCCACCCGCCCCCCAGGCTTGAAACTTGACGAGCTTCACGTCGCGCGGCACTTTGTACTCATGCACCTCGGCTGTTACGAAGCTCAGGATGCCCGACGAGAGTAGGTGAACGCGGCGGTGAGCATTCCGTTCTTTCGCCACGATCATGGCGTGGCATTTGGGCCACGTACACTCGACCTTGCGCAGTTCGCATTCATCTTGTTCATGCGCGAGACGCGTCTGTTCCAGGACCAGTAACTCATGCGCACCACCTTTATACACTTGACCACAGCCTATGCGACACCGCAGATCTCCAACAGGTCGACGCACACACAGGTCGCGCATATGCGGAACTGCCAGCTGGAAGTGCGGTACCCATACGCCGCAGTCCCGCGGACAACACACAATGCGACTTGTACATTGATCGCTGTCCGCGGCCTCGTGATCGTAGATGACCTTGCGCCATGTCTGCCACTCCATCGCTTGCGTACAGCCGAGACGGCAAAGCATGAGCCGTCTCGGACACTCGAAGCGCTCATGGGTCTCAAGACTGAAGGCGCGTGGAAACCAGCGCTGGCAGCCCCAGTGGCACAGCGCGCGGTCTAAACGCAGGCGCTCCGCGGCACGCGCCAGTACTCGACTAACGCGTCGCCGCTCACGTATCGCGACCTTCGTATCCACGTCTTCCAGCCGCGCGTGTTCGAGCTCCTCCTCTTCCAATTCGCGCTCAAGCGCGTCGCTCCGATCAATCTCGCGCCGCGGATCTTCTCGGGACGGGTCAGTGGAGGTACACAGCTTGTTCTCCCGTGCCTGAAGGAACACTTCGCGCTCGCGTCGGAACCGCGCATCAATGTACGCGAGTGTTTTGCCCTTTCTGATTATCTTATTTTTGCTGATGTTGTTCCCAGCTCTGCCATCTTCCTCGTTTTCTTCGTCGTCGTTGCCAATCGTCAAGTGCTCGCCCGTGACACTGCTCTCCAGTTGACGCAGAGCATCTTCCAGCTCCTGGCTCTCACGCTTCTGCTGCTCGGTCGCTTGCACTGCCTGTTCATCCGTGGTCTTGAGGTGCACCTCGTGTCGTCTCGCGCGGACCAGCGCGGCCTTCCATTCCTGTTCCTCGCGGCGCCGCCGTAGTTCCTCAGTTGTAAGTGCGAATCGTGCTTGCCGCTTCGGTCGGCGGATCTCCTGCAAGAAAGCGGTGGTCGCGAACGTGTCGTGGACACAATCGCCTGATAGCTCGTTGAAGTAGAAGGTATGCGACGTCTGTGGGTCGTAATATCGCCGCCAACCGCGGTCATGCGACTCGATCTCTTCACTGCGCTCACGGATGAGTGTGTGGGCATATCGATAGCCCTCATGCCGCAGAACCTCCTCGGGTTTCTCCACCACCACTTGCTTATCTGCTGCGTGTAAGTAAAAGGTGACGCCACTGAAGCCCAGACACTCACGCCACGCGCCCAGTGTCCGGCCTTTCACGGCATTGTCCGAGATTGCAGCCGATGAATTCCCAGAGAAATGTACGACAAGGCTTGCCCGGTCGGACTCGTCCTCAAGCTGTTGGGCTGTCTCAAAAAAGCGCTTCGTACGCCACTCGTGAATCGGAATGCTCTCGGGCACTACCCATTGACACTGTTCCGTCTCGCGGTTGAAGAAGAAGTACACGTCGGAAGCGTTAACGCGGTGTACCTCCCAATGTACCTGTGCACGATGACTCTCCACAAAGTGGGCGCTCAACTCCAACTTCTCCTTCCAGCCGAGTCGTGTTCGACCATCCTCCACCACGAGTGTCGGTACTTGTCGCTGAACAAAGCCGCTCCGCGTGTTCTCGAACAACCGGTTGCGACTCAGCGGTTCCTCGTAGATATCCCACCCACTGATGCACGCCACGGCTTTGCCGTTGTCCTGCTTGACCAACTTTCGCATGCGATTCAGGGTGTCCAAATCGTTGAAATCACGCGCCATACGATCAAGCTCGGCTTGCCACTCTTGACGTCTCTGGGCGATGCGTTCCGATTCTTGCCGGACTTCCCTCGCGTGAATGCGCTCCGCACGCAACTGTATGATGTGTTGTTCGTGGGCAGCGTCTCCCTTCGGACTACCTGGGCGGCCCCGGCACGCCAACATCAGTTGCAGCGGGGAGCTGCCGCTGTGATCGAGCAGGAGAGGGCTGCATCCGTGCCACTCCGCTAGACACTGGATCACACGCTCGTGGGTACACACTAAGTTCTCGTCACAGGCAACATGCAGTGCCGTGCGACCCTGAAGATTAGGCAGGTGCTTGTACATCTCGCGCAGGCACGTGTCGACAAAGAATGTCATGTCTTCCAGAGACAGCCAGTCTGCTGGTTCACCTTCCGTCCGATGCCTCGCCTGTACATCTTCGCTACCCTCATCTTCCTCGTCTTCGCTGTCACCGCCGCCAGCAACAGCGTTTTCGTCGTGTGCGCCGCGTTTACTGCGTTTTCCGTGATAGCACGATATGAGATGGTCCATTAAAGCCTTCTGCGGCGCAGGCACTGCCATCGTGCGCACACTAGCAGAGTCCTCACCACTATCGAAGAGTTGGTGGTGCAGCCACAGCGCAGCTTCAAACAGCCACGTCAAGTGGAAGCGACGGCGCTCATTGTTGCGCAATTTACTCTTCATGATCGTCTCGTAGGTGGTCTGCAGCAGGCGGTCGTAGCTCACGCCGCGTTGATGCGGCAGATTGACCAGGAACAGGCGGAACAAGTCGTCGTGGGCTCGCAGCAGCTGGGTCGCGATAGCGGAGCTACCGCTAAAGGCAGCCATATGCAACGCGGTGTTCTTGACGTTATCAAGGTGAAATAGGCTGCCCCCATGTTTCAGCAGCAGCGCGCTCACTTCACTGTGGCCGCATCGTGCCGCGACCAGCAGTGGCGAGCGATGAAAAGCGTCCACTTGATCCACCTGCGCGCCCCGTTCCAGAAGTAACTTCGCAATCGAGCGATAGCCGTGTTTGCAAGCAATATGCAGCGGCGCCAACGTCAGTCGCGTGTGCGTATCAACCTGCGGAGCATTGACGTCCTGCCCGGCGAACACGAAAAGCTCGACCTCGCGCAGTAATCCTTCTTCCAGTACCCGTGCGAATGAAAATGGCTGGGTCTTGGTGGTACTGGGAGATTCCGGGCCGTTGCTGGCGTGGTCATCACGGTTCTTGGCGACGCGAAGCAAACGCTGAGTGAATAGCGGACTCTTGTCAGGTACGTATCCCTGCGCGATGAGCTCGTCCAATACTATGCGGCCGTCAATCCCTTTTGTCAGCTCCTGCTGGCACCAGTGAGCCCACTGCGGATGCAACTCGGGAGGCGACGGTGACGCAAGTTTCGCCACCGCCGCAACGCTGCGAGCTGTGCGCGACGACTTGGGCGGTGCAGCTGAACTGCTGGCATTGTTGTCAACATGGCAACCGGTAGGAACGGCCCCATTCTCGTCGATGACACCGTAGATGCTACTCAGTGCACTGTGCTGTGTTCAAATAAGCCAATCCACCGTCAGTTTTAGCACCACCAATTGCTTGTTACCTCTGCACAACCTACCTTGGTCCGTAGCCGGCAAGACGATACCCGGGTTGAGATCTTCTGCATGAGTGTGAGGTTGTTCGCCAGCACGAAACCCTTTTGTGAGAGTGTGAGCAGCAGTTTCGTGGCACTGGCGCCGCGCTCGAGGTTCGCGAAAAGCCAGCATTCCCAGTCAGACGGCAGCTCACCTTGCTCAACAGCCAACCCGGGCTGGAGCTTCTTTAGCCGCATTAACGCGACCTCCGCGACCTTGAACTTGGCCTCATGCGTCGTTTTCCCTACAGCCTGCAGTGTCTCTCGACCGGTGGGGCCGCACCACTTGCCAGTCAACTCCAGCTGCATCTGGAAGTACGACGACGCGTCATCGGAAGTATCTTGATCCTGCAGCTGGTACGTCACCTGCAGGCCAAACTTGGCAACCTCACGCTCCAGCAGACGGACGGGAGTGGTGTCCAACGTATCGGTGAACTTACGCAACGCCGCGAGCTTCGAGTCGCCCGTCTGGAGACGGACCACCATCTGCACGAGCTCGGAGAATTCCAGCTGCCCGTCTCCATCAGCGTCGATAGTGGCTACCAGTGCATCAGCCTCAGCATCGCTCACATGAAGCTCCAGCCGCGCCAACAGCGCGCGGAACTCGCGCTCATCGATGGCGCCGCTGCCATCGGCATCACTCAAGCGGAACTGTGCCACGAGTTCTTCTGCCTGCGCCGGCGTAAAGAACGAGCGGAACTCCGTGGGGATCTCATACACCGCCGCGCTAGCGCCGGCGGTAGCGCTTCTACTAGGCGGCATCATGGAGAGCGCGCGTCTACCAGCGCGGATAAACTCCCCCGCATTCGACGAGGTTGAAGCGACGCTATTGTGCGCGCGCCAAAGGGAAAGTTGCCAGTTGAGAGGTGCAACTTCACCCTGATGTTGCAATCGACCATCACTCTTGAGAGCGGTTACTGGTTACGGGTACGAAGGTACTCCGTCGCTTGCAGCTTTTTGGCGGCAAAACTAAAACGCATCATGGCGCTGAATGCCAAGGGCAAGGAGTTACTGCGCGAGCTGCAGCGGAGCGACTGGCTTCCACCGTACAATGTGAGTGCGTCAAACATGAGATAGACCAGTCAGCTAGCTGTTGGCGTGCTGCTTGGGTGTGCGGTGGTCTTCTGTGGACCATGATGGAGGCCTAACACTTTCCAATCACTGCTTTGCTTCGTGATGTACAGGAAGATCTGGTGCGGCAGGTGGTGGACGAGTCTGGGTTGATATACGAAGAGATCGTGAGGAAACTCGAGTATGGACGAGCACCAATGGACATGTGCTTGGGGCGATAACCAAATTGATAGAACTCACGGCTCGCACACCGTTTTCGTGCCCAGTCTGTACAAGGACAACTTCGACGAGCAGCCGTCGTATATACACTGCGGGCTCATCGTGAACCACCAGTGCCTACTGCGAAACAAGCGATGTCTGATCGCGTATCTGTGAGTCACTGTATCGATATCATAAGGAGAAACTCGCGAGCTCTCTGAGCACACGTCCATAGAGATTGAATGGAGCCAATGTGGCGTGTTGTTACGTTATGTTTACCTTCGTGTGCCAGGTGCCACCGCGTGGAGAAGATCAAGGCGCTGCGGTGGGAGACAGGCACCATTATCCCGGCACCATTAGCTCAAAAGTGAGGCCAGCGATGGAGTCGTGGTGCATTACACTGCAACCATGTGAGTGAGTGGTTCTCTAACGCTGCTGCTCCAGTTTATGCCAGCGTGAGATGCAGTTCTTCAATGCGTACGACCAACTGCTGACGGACTACATGGCCGACTTCGAGCTCGACCTCTCGGCGGTACGAGAGGCAGCCTCACTAGACTACACGCTTCTCCCTTTACATTGGACAGCGTACTGACGTCGCCGTCGAACGATGCTTGCCGGTATACACAGGATCTGAAGCCACCTAAAGACCTGTACGTGGAGGTGCGTGTGCTGCGTGACTGCGGAGAGGTCATGACGGAGAGCGGACTCGTGAACCTGGACGCGCACTCCACGCACTTCCTGCGGCGCGTGGACGTGGAGCAGCTCATCCGGCAGGGTCTGCTCGAGCAGATCAAGCGTTGAAGTGGGGAGGAAGGCGGCCTGCCTGCCCGTATTTCTACTACGAATGCACTTTCATCTGCATGGCTTGTACAAGATCAAGCAAGCAGCCAAAGTTTCGTCACCACGAGGATGAGGCAATTATATTGGTCACATAACATATTGACGGAAGCCGAATAGCAATAATTGGCGATCGAAGGGTACAGTGGGTGTACCCCTGTCGTACCCCGACGCCGCGTCTGTTAAACCGCCTGTCCCACTTTGTCGTTTTTTAACGGGAATATCGAATTTGCCAGGTTCTTGAACCCAGTCGGTGATGCTTTCGCACACTTATGACAGATTTTCCACCAATCGGGCCGGGTAGCAGTCATGCCAACAACCAATCAGCACGCAGATGAGGGTACGTAGCAACCGGGTTACGCTTTTCCCGGTGCTGCTGGTTCGGCAACCGCCTCTACACCCGTCATAGCAGAATCGGAGCGATAGCCCAAGAGCGGACGGATCCGATGGCGAAGGCCACCAAGACGTCAAGCCCCAGCGCGGCGGGCGACGCCCCCGCCAGCCCCAAGAAGGCGACGAAGAAGAGCTCGAGCTCGTTTCTGCTGCTGCTGTCAGCGGCGGTCGTGGCGCTGGCCATGGGCTTCGCTAAGTACGCGGACGTACCCCTGGATGCGAGCGGTCTCCAAAGCTTGGCGAGTCGTGTGTCATCCCTGGGCAGCGGTGGACTCGTGGACTCCAGCGTAGTGGGTGACGACCTGCCGGACAAGTACACGAGCGGTCTGGTGGCCATGGACGTCCGTCACCTCGTGAGTGATCTGCTGTGTACCGACGACAAGTATACGGCCACCGCGCTCTTCGACGGCGAGACGTTCCCAGTCACGCAGCCCATGGAGATGGAGCAGCCAATGGACAATGACCGCGTCTTCTTCATGCTCAATGGACGTAATCACGGCGTTTACGTGTCCTGGAATGGCCAGTTCGACTGTGTGCATCAAGCAGCGCAGCTGGCTGCAGCTTGGCTGGGAGCTGATCGTGACGACATGGCGAACGGCGTGCGGCTGTACTCGCAGATGGGCTGGCCTGTTCGCAACGCGGCAGAGCTGGCAGCCTCCAAGAACATCGTGCACATCCTGCTGGACTTCCAGCTGTGGCAGTGGCCAGGCATCAAGAAGGGCTACAAGTACGTGCTGGAGGACGGCGTGACGCTGACGATGGTGGGCGTGAGTCCCAAGGTGTTCGACGTCGAGTACTTCTTGTCGCAGGAAGAGGCGGACAAGATCATTGAGATAGGGTCACCGAAACTGGACCGGTCTAAGGTGGATGGCAGCAATTCGTCCAAGGTGACGACCAAGTCGCGTACAAGCCACACATCTTTCCTCCCCGACAGCTACTTCACGCGCGATTTCCGAGAACGTTCGGCTCGTGTGGCTCGACTTTCCAGTCCGTCATTCGCTGAACGACTGCAGCTGGTGCGTTACGGCGCCGGAGAGTTCTACCGCCAGCATTTCGACACGTTCCACTCGCGTGACTTCCTGCCTAAAGGTGCACACGCGTTCAAGTTCGACGATTACAAGGTGTGGGCCAATTGGGCGGCGGAATCCATTCGCAACCTGGACCAGAGCAAGGTACCGGAGGCTTTCCGCGAGGGTGGACCACTGTTTCCTGCTGCTGAAGATCACCAAGCGTTCCCTAATGCACTACTGGAGGTCTTTTACACGTCAACGAAGGAGAGAAACTTGTTCAACGCTCTCTTCGACTCCAAACACGAGAAGTGGCTGCGTTTGAACCTGGATAAAAACGCCGTGGAGCTCATGTCGGACTTGCTGGATGAGACGAGGAAGCCGTCGTATCTGCCGTTGATCGTGAAGGCGTGGGAAGAGAAGGTCGGACTCGGCCAACTGAAGTATACCTTCCCAAAACATGCGACAAATTCCGTCTCGCACTTCTTCCGGTGGGTGCGTTGGGCCAAGGAACGTGTGAGCTTCCTCGGCGACGGAGCGCCTGCGATCGTCCGCCCTACTGGCGAGCTATACCCCAAGTACACAGTGGAGTTCCAGGAGAGATTGGTGGGCTTCATCCTCGACGATTACTCGAAGGGTTTCATCATCCGCCTGACGAATCCCGAGTGGTACGACTGGCTGGAACTCAATCGCGGTCGGACCCACGTACTCTTCAAGGTGATGCAGGTCTGGCCGCAGTTCGCAGAGCTGGCTATTCGGACGTGGGAGACTCGCGTTGGGAACGCCCCGCAATTACGCTATACGATGCCGGAGTACACCAAACATTTCCATCCGCAGCGCTACGTGACGCTCTTCCTCTACCTGAACAACCAGACCAAGGTGGGAGGCGAGACGGTGTTCCCGTTTTCGCTGGATCGGTTCTCGGACGAGGAAATCGTGCGTGACGGCATGGACGAGTGCTCCAAGGGTCTGGCAGTGCCTCCGTTGGGGCTACACGCGTCATTGTTCTACGTGCAGACGCCGGAGGGAGTGCCCGACGACATGAGTCGCCATGGAGGTTGCCCGCCTCACGAAGGAGTCAAGTGGGGAGCCAACTCGTTCATGTGGGACTCGGACGCCGACGAAGGAGCCAATCTCTGGACCACCAAGTGAGTCAGAGGCCCTGGAAAGGAGAAGACGAGAGGATTTGGTGAATTAATGCGTGGCGGGTACGCGAGGAAGCAGGAGTCGAGGGAGGCAGGCGGGACGCATAATGCGCAATCAACTGAGTGTTTTGGTTGTGAACCTACGTGATATATGCACTCAACTGATCCTTTTGCAATTCATCGCGCGCAATGCAAAACAGACTGCATGCAACTGATCCTTTCCGTAAACCTCCACGATGTAAGTTAACGTAAAACGTATCCAACGTAACCTGAGCTAATGCTCCGCTGTGTGGTGAAGACGTTCAGCGAATGCTGGACTTGAGAGTCGAGCCACACGAGCCGACCGCACTCGGAAGTCCCGAGTGAAGAACCCATCGGGCAAGAACGCCGTGTGGCTCGTTCGTGACTTGGTCACCACCTTGGACGAGTTGCTGCCGTCCACTTTAGACCGGTCCAGATTCGGTGACCCCAACTCGATGATCTTGTCCGCCTCTTCTTGCGACAAGAAGTACTCGACGTCGAGCACCTTGGGACTCACGCCCACCACCGTCAGCGTCACGCCGTCCTCCAACCATCTGCGATCGCGAGCATTTCTACCACTAGGGACAGCATCGTCAGCGGAGAAGGGAGGCAGTCGCCTGTTCGGTTGACTCCGCCGTCTCCGAGGTCTTCGCCATCGTGCCCTGTGCTGATCAAGGGACGTCTGGCACTCTTCGAAGACCTTGGGAGGCATGAACAGAGGCCATGCGCTGATAAGAGGAGGGTAGATGCAATGGGTGCGAATGAAGGCACGTGCAACGTCAACGTTACCAGGCTGAACCCACGTCATTTCATCTTCAACATGAGTGGAAGCAGTTTAGTGCATGTTGCAAGCATTACGTTACAAATATATGTGCACTAAACGGATACATATATGCGATCAACTGCTTCTATACTGCACTCCACAGAGAGCCGTTTCACATAGATCACGTCCAAAAGCCATTCGAGGAGCTCCCGACAAAGATGGCGAAGAGCCCCAAGTCGAAGAAGGCCTCGGACGGCGACGCGGACGCTACGAAGCCTGGCGCAGAGCGTGGCACCTCCCCCTCCTCTGTCCTGAGGCTGCTGTCTCTGGTGGGGATCGTGCTAGCGGTTGCAGGCGGCTGGATCGTGCAGCAAGACGTGCACTTGGATGACGTGGCTTTGGACTTCCTCCGGATGTCCGGCTTGCTCCAGCGCGTCGACACGCGCGTGCTCTCTACGCTAGGCGTGCTCCCGGGTAAATACGAATCTGATGTCGTGAAGGTCGAGACGCGTCATCTCGTGACCGACCTGAGCTGCGAAGACGCAGAGTTCATGGCCACGCCGCTGCTCGACGGCAAGCTCTTCCCAGTCACGCAACCCATGGAGGCGGCCGAGCGAATGGCGAGCGACCGCGTGTTCTTCTTGCTCAACGGCCGCAACGACGGCGTCTACGTGTCCTGGAACGGCCAGTTCGACTGTGTGGGTCAGGCGGCGGAGGTGGCTGCTGTGTGGCTGGGAGCGGACCGAGACGTCCTGGCGAACGGCGTGCGGCTGTACTCGCAGATGGGCTGGCCTGTTCGCAACGCGGCGGAGCTGGCGGCCTCCAAGAACATCGTGCACATCCTGCTGGACT